>CAUOFW020007708.1:0-20089 GCA_963454935.2 Ilex paraguariensis | reverse complement strand
AAATAGTTCGATGGACAGTGCATGTGTTGAATAGGAGCCCTACTTCAGCATTGAAAAAACAAGACACCTAAAGAAAGCTAGAGTGGAATCAACCAAACGTGGAGTACTTAGAGTATTTGAGTGTATCGGCCATGTACACATACCAGATAACAAGAGATTGAAGCTGGACAACAAGAGTTACAAATGTGTGCTTCTTGGTATTAGTGAAGAATCTAAGGCCTACAGACTCTACAATCCCATTGTCAAAAAAATTGTGACGAGCAGAGATGTGGTATTCAAAGAAAATGAAGGCTGGAATTGGGGGAGGAATAATGAAGAGGTCAAACTTGATTGGGGAGATGGTGACTATTCACTGAGTGATTCTAATGAAAACGAAGAAGACAGAGACGAGGGTCACCAGGAAGAAGCAGCTGCCTTCAGTGACTTAAATGAAGAAAGTGATTCATCTGAAGGAAGTGGTTCAAGTACACCAGAAGGAAGCACACCAGATTCACTTGAAAGAAGGAATAGAAGAGCATCGATATGGATACAAGATTATACTAGTGGGGAAGGCTTGTTTGAAGGGGAAGATGTGCAGAATTAGTGTTGTACATATCACATGAAGATCCAACCTGTTACAAAGAGGCTACAAGGAGTGAGAAGTGGAGGAATGCAATGGACTTGGAGATTGTAGCCATAGTAAATAATGAAACCTGGGAATTGGTGAATCTACCTGTTGAAGCAAAAAAAATCAGTGTCAAATGGTGTATAAGACCAAGCTTAATGAAAATGGGGAGATTGACAAATGTAAAGCTTGCTTGGTCGCAAAAGGCTACAAACAAAAGCATGGAATAGACTATAATGAAGTGTTCGCTGCGGTGGCACGATGGGATACTGTACATATGATTTTGGCCATGGCTACACAAAAGGGTTGGATGGTGTTTCAGTTGGACGTGAAGAATGCATTTTTGCACGATGAGCTCAGTGAAACTGTATTTATAGAGCAACAACAGGGATATGTGCAAGAAGGTGAGGAAGACAAAGTTTACAAGCTTAAAAAGGCTCTATACGAATTAAAGCAAGCACCTAAGGCCTGGTACAGTCGGATAGAGGGTTATTTTATCAAGGAAGGTTGTGAGATGTAGTTATGAGCCTACTTTGTTTATCAAGACTGAAGAAAGAGGTAAAATTTTAGTGGTAAGTCTCTATGTTGATGATTTGATATATACAGGGAATGATGTTGGCATGTGTGAAAAATTCAAAAATTCTTGAAGCTGGAGTTTGACATGACAGACCTAGGAAAGATGAAATACTTCCTAGGTGTTGAGATACAACAAAGCTCTAAAGGCATTCACTTGTGTCAGAAAAAGTATGCCAAGGAAGTACTTGACAAGGTTTGGAATGGGAAGCTGCAATCCGATTAGAAATCCTATTATTCCAGGGACTAAGTTGTCGAAAGAAGCTGGAGGTGCTGATGTAGATGCTAATTTGTTTAAGCAAATGGTTGGTAGCCTCATATATCTAACGGCTACCAGACCAAACATGATGTATGTTGCATGCCTGGTAAGTAGATACATGGCTAAACCTAAAGAGGCACATATGTTAGTTGCAAAAAAGGCACTTTGGTACTTAAAAGGAACCTTGAATATGGGAGTGTTTTACAAGAGAGGAGTTGAGAATGTTTTGCTTGCCTACACCAACAATGATTATGTCAGTGACTTAAATGATAGAAAGAGTATGTTGAAATATGTCTTTTTGATGTGTGAAGGAGCTGTATCATGAAGTTCAAGGAAACAACCTCTTGTAACATTGTCTATAACCGAAGCTGAGTTCGTTTCAACTGCTGCCTGTGCATGCCAAGGTGTCTGGATGAAAAGGATTCTTTATTAGCTCAATCACTCTCATTGTAAGTGCATTTCAATATTTTGTGATAATAGTTCTACGATTAAGCTATCAAGAAATCCTGTCATGCATGATAGAAGCAAGCACATCAATGTGCAGTTTCATTTTTTGCATGATCTCACAAGAGATGGTGTTGTGAAGCTAAAATACTGTAGTACTAATGAACAAGTTGCAAATATTATGACCAAACCGTTGAAGTTGAAGACCTTTGAAAAACTTCATGAGTTGCTTGGAGTTCAATTAACTGCAGAAGTAAACTAAATGCTATTAGCAGTTCAATTTAGGGGAGGAATTGTTGAGAAAGTGGACTTTGTGTTGTTAGTGTTTGAGTTGTTAGGACCTGTTTTATTCTTGCTAAGTCAATAACTTATTTATTAAGAAATCTATTACTTACATTCAGTTAGGGTATTGACCCTTTCTTTAGGTATCCACCATGATCTTAGAATTGTAAATCGTGGGTTGCACCTGTTTAACTCTGCTTCAATGTAATGGCTTTATATGAGCCAAGATATATTCAATTTTAATAAGAATCATTCTCTACAGTTTGATAAAACTGTTGCTTTGAGTTTGGTTTTTCTACATACAGGTCATTGATATGATCCTGACAAAGTGAAACCAGTCATACTTACAGATAAAGTTTAATGCCTATCGCAATAACAAAGACATATAGCCTAGAAAATAGAATATATATGAGTTATGTAAGTGATATGTTCAACTCAATTACACTTACAAATGCCATCGAATTACAGAGACATGCATATGGTTCTTTTCTTGAGAACAATACAAACACCCAACTAAAAATTTCCTTTCATATTTTTTTTCCACAATTCTATCAGTGATTAAAAAGTTTTACAAAATATATTTTATTCCTCTCCATATTTGAACTCACAAAGGAGAAAAGTTGAAAAGAAAGTAATAGATAGGATATAAAACTGAAGAGTGAAGACTGGTAAACTAATAAAGTTAAAGAGGAAAGATGTGGAAAAATCAAAAGAGATTCAAATGAGATATATTAGGTAAAATCTCTTGCGCAGTAACCTCTGCTCAGGACATGCATATCTAATCATGGACAAATTTCATAAGTCCAGACATAATTTAGCAACCTCATCACAACAGACAAGAAGATTATTTATCATCCAACCTCATAGAGATAACAGTAACACTATATCATCATAAATTCAGTTCCCCAAACACAAAAAAAAAAATGACTATAGCAAATATATAGAAATAGATCACAATACCCAAATACCCACAAACCAAGATGAATGTGCAAATTCAATGCAGTTGCAGCCAGAGAGTAGCTGCTGAACTCTCAGAAACATTCCAAAATGGAAATTTTGCAGACACTCAACACGGCGTCAGTTCTGACCGCCCGTCTGTTGTTTCTCCTCATTGAGAAAACTGTGCACGTTAGAACTAGATTGTGACCAAAACTAACTCCCAATCACATAATTCCAGCTTTCCCTTGTGCTCCTACTTAATTTTTTATCTTGAGTTTCCCCTATATGACAATGAAATGAATTGAAAACAACCACAGAATCAAGAAATTTAAGTTCTCTTCCTAGCAAAAGAGGTTGCATACATATTTGTCTAAGAAAAATGGAAGGCATCAGATAATAAGCAGAGTTGCAAGTCTACTACATCAATTTTAGTGTGTAGGATAAGGTAAACTTCAACATTTGCCAACATAATTACTAATTTCAAAATGCAAAATATACACAATAGACATTAGATTAAGAGGATCAATCCTATCAAAAATCAGATTAAGAGGATCAACTAAATGAAAAGTTTAAAAATAGACCACCTTCATTAAATCAGTTTTCCAGAATTTTCATTCAAATAAAGCATACCTTAACCTTATAAAAAAAACAATGGCATCAGATAATAAGCGGAGTTCATAGTCCACATGGTTAATCAGTGTGTAGGATAAGATTAACATTCATCACTTGCCATTCTCATAAAATTTGTCATTCTGATGAAATAGAATACACAACAATAAGCAAACAAATCACCAAAGGAGATAGGAAACAATACACTGGCCGAACAAAAAGACAAGATGCAAGAAGAAATAAAGAATTCTAGCGACAGAAATTAGCAAGAAATTCTTCAAATCCAAGGATTGTATCAATAAAGTCTAAACACTAAACGGAATAAACTCCGCTGATTTTCTCGCATAATCAGCTAGAAAAATAGTCAAATCAACTGAGAACAATTATAGTTTCAGCTACAATTGTTGTAAAATCAAACAATTTGAAGCAGAAAATCGAAGAAAAACGATGGACCGTAACTTGAACTCGTACCTTCAGAGGCGTCTGGAGGAAGTGCTTAAATAGGCTAGGGTTTACTTCGACCGCCAAAGTTTTTTATTTTGGGTAAGTTCGACTGCCAAAGTTCTTTTGGGTAAAAAGTTCCTTTCGCAATTTAAATGACTTTCAATTAACTAAAGAGTATCCCTGCTGTCACGAGTATTTTTGCGGAGGCTGCAGCTGTAAGAGATGCCTGTTTATTTGCTAGTGCATTGAAGCTTCGGTCTTATACTATTGAGAGTGATAATCACAAGGTTTTCAAGCTCACCTCAATCGAGGGTATCTCTCCTTGGGCAATTCGTGCTTTTGTGGAAGATATAAGATTTTATATTATACACCTTAATCTTAGGTTTTTACACAAGTCCAAGGCGACAGTTCATTGGATGGCCGCTGCTACACTATCCACTTCCTTTACTATGAATTGGATCAGCTCCCCCATTAGAGTTTAAGGCTTTTTTTGTGTCTGACAAAAAAAAAAAAATTTACTAAAATGGAACCGAATTTGAAACGAGTAATGGCCAAGCCATTTATCAAATTTTGTAAGTGATTTATTAGATGAGTGAATCTATTAACTCAATCTAATATTTAATACATAAATTTTTAACATATTATTTGAGATATAAAATTTTGTAAATAAATTTAGACAACAAAATTTTATCTATTTGAAATTAATATGAGCTATTTAGATCGTTTAAACGATCCATGTCATTACGTTATTGGTGTGTTTGTTTTAGGTATTAGAAAGGAGAAATTATAAAAGATAATGTTGGACCCATCTTATTCCTTTATACCTATGGTTGGATACATATTTTAGGCTCGATATTATCACCTAAAAATAATATCAACCCCAATAAATAGTGTGTTTAAGAGACTGTTTGATTGCTCCACTTAATGCTTAAAACTAAACTTATTTAGTGAATAACTAATTAATCTTGTTTGATAACACAATAATTGAATCACTTAATGAATTAAGTTCCATCCAGATTCAAGCCAAAATTTTTTGGAATTTCCATCCTACTTAGAGCAACTCCTCCTACTGCTGCTTATTCTTCCGTCTTAACTATTTGGCGAACAACACTACAAAATTCAATTTCAACCCACTGGCCATCTTTCTCACCAAAATAGCTGGAAGTCTTCATCCTAGCCAAAATTTGGAAAGGCCAAATTGCTCGTCAGTTGTTGCTTGGCTCTCTCTCTCTTCAGTCGCTCTGCCTCCTTTCCTACCAAGCATGTCTTCCTTCCTCCGATCTCTCCATTTTTACTCCCTACCACCTACATTCACTACCACTCACAAAACGACACAAAACACTCACCACTCGCACAACTACACACACTGTCGCACAGGTGAAGTTGCTCTCTCCCTTCAGTCGCTTTGACTCTACCAAATTGGGGGTTTTTTTTGGGTTTTTTGAATTAAGTCTAAAATATTTAACTTAATTTTTATGGTGTTTTGGTTTTTTTGAATGGTTATTGTTTTTTTTATGGTTATTGTCATTTTTGAATTATTTTATTAAAAATTGTTAAAGTTAGATGAAATAGTTGGCTAAAATAGAGAGCGTGGTTAGAGTGAATTTTAAAAAGTGGTTACATAAAATAGAGAATTTAATATTTAAATATATTTTGATTAGTTATTTTATTAAGTAGGGTTGGAGTTACTCTTAATTTTATCACTTAACACGCTCAGTAGTTGGATTTTAAAAGTTTTCAACACAATGGACAAAATTGTCATTAACTATTATCGGCTACCGCTCATACTCCACAAACCCCTCTCCCCTCTTTGTTCTGGTGCAAGTAAAATCATCTTTCTGCGGATGCTCTTCTCATCGGGCAGCAATTCAAGAGCATCTTTTGCTCGTTGGACTCTTGTGAAAATTAAGGATATAGATGGTCGGAATGGATTTTGGAGGAAAATCAGTGAGATGCAAAAAGAGTGACCCAAATTTTCAATTGGGTCATATATAATGAAACCGATGTCCTTTTTATAATGAACCTCTCAAAGATAAGTTTTTGTAACATGTTTTGGAGAGTAGTATTTAATATGATGCAATAGCTTATCCTAAAGAACATTGAAAGAATATGTGCAATTTTATGCATATTAAATAAAAAGAGGAGTAAAGCGAAGAGGATAAGGGTAAAATAGAAAAATTACTTATTTTTAGACTTAAAATTTTTTTTTATACTTATCAAACAGTTTGATTTAATTTGACATTTAAATTTTATTATATACCAAACAAATTTAAATTTAAAAAATCAGTATTCAGCACTGAAAAATTTTAGTATTCAGTTTTTAATTTTATTAAACACCACCTAATACTACATACAACCTCTTAAATAAATCCATCTTTTTGGTGGGTATAAATAGTCCAATTGAGATGTATTTGGCCAAAAGACATTTTTACCCTCGAATATTTATATGATATAAATATCACTCTTTATCTTGAGAGTTTTTTAGTAATTTAATATTTATATCATCATTCAATACTCCATCCAAACAAAGTAGTGGATGAGATAAATGTAAGACTCATTATTTTTTTATACTTAAATCAAATGAGAAATTATCATTACAATTAATTCAGGGACCAAATAGATGAATAAAGGATGGACAGCATTATATAGGCTGATCATTCCTAATCCTTAACCAAACAATCATCGGTGGTTTTGAAATGCTAAACTGCTGGGCTCAATGTAGAAGCATCATGCGGCCCATTTATGCTCCTAGTACATGATTGGTGACGAAAGGCATATCTACAACTGTTCAGCCCATTCCCAAGAATTCACTAAGCCCAGAACAAACGTGAAACATGGATTTTATAGATCATCATTGATCTTGCAGCTCCAGTTAAGTGTGCTTCTGTTACATGGTGACAAAAGGCATATCTATCAATGTTGAGCCAGGCCCACAAATTCAACTAAGCCCAGTTGGGTTTAGAGGATGGAACTCTGTAATCGGTTCAATTCCTTTAATATTCTATCAAATTTGAAGAAGAAATTTATAACATTGATAACATCATGTCTTGTTATGCTCCAGAGTCTTTTAAAAAGGAAAGCGTTGAAACCAGCTGGACACGGAGCTTTGCTATCAAAGAGAGAGAAAATGATATCCTTGATATCGTCCTCCAATAGTTCTTTGGAAAGATCCAAGTTTTGAAAGGAGGTAATATGTAATATTGTGCATAACTCTATCAAGAACTTCCATGTTTAACGGCTCATTATGAGGCATTTTTTGAATGAGAAGGTTTTGGAAGAATTCCACAATCTCCTGTTTAACCTCCTTTGAATTATCAATTCTAATGCTATTATCCTTAAAAATGGATTAGACTCGAGATTTTGTCTAAAAAAATTATCCGTAGCTCTACATATGTCTCCATACTCTAAGGATTCCATAGGTTGGCCCAACTCGATGAACGGGTTGGCTTCTCGCAGTTCTCCCAATACAGAGGACAGGGCATACCCTGGGACTTGCTAACTCAACCTTAAAAGTTGTTCTCTTATAAAATTAGCTAGGGAGGAAAAGGGAGAGTTGACTTGGCTTGGATTATCCAACAGCAGGTGCAAACGAAGAAAACAAAGCGTTAGGAAAGGAATTACAAAGAGCAAACCTTTGAAGCTAACTCGACAAAGCCTGATAGGAAAAAGATTATTATCCCTCGAGTGGTGGGCAACCTTATATTTGGCCTCCTCTCTATATAGGTTGCGGTTAGTTGGACTATTTTTATGAAAAATGAAAGAGTGAGATTATTTTCACCCTACAAATTTCTATTCCCTTCCCACTCAATTAATTTTTCATTACCAAACTATTAAATCCACCATTTCTATATCAACCTCATTAATAATTAAATTTACCTCATGCTACATGCACTCCTTTTAAAAAAAAAAGAATGAAACAAAGAAAAAAATAAAAAGAAAGAAGCAATCCGAAACAAGAAAAAAAAATGAAGCAAACTTTAAAGGAACAAACAAAATTACAAGACACAAAACTGAACATGAAAAAAAAAAAAGCATTAACCACATACACAAAATCGAACAAGAAAACAAAAGAATAAATATAGATGCAAAACTTAAACAATATAAAAAAAATAAATAATTTGAAAGCATACATACATATACACACATATAAATTCTAAATAAAAAATTATTAAACTTGACAAAGATATCAAAACATACTGAAAATAATAAAAAATCAAACAACAAATAAATCAAACAAAGAATTAAATTTTCGAAATAATATTAACATGTATCTTACTGAAAAAATTCATATTGAAAAAATATTTTTGTGAGTGCATGAGATGAGATAGAGAATGAAACACTAATTATGACAAAATATAAAATAAATTTACTTATTAAGGAGAGTGTATGTAGCATGAAATAGATTTAGTTAATAATGAAGTAGGTATAGATAGGTGATTTTAATATTTTAATAATAAAAAATTAAATAGGATGGGAATAACCTCATTCTACATAGAAAATATGTATCAGATTTTGTCAATGCGACATCCAGATATAAGGTTAAGTTTGATCAAAATTCAAAAACTCTATTTAGTTTAACTAGCATCCTAACTTGAAAAAGGTAAATAATACTCGGCATCATTATATTTTAGAGGACGAAACACCGCAATCTGTACCAAAAACATCTAACTAATACAATATCTGGGTACACAAAATTAAATTTATTGAAAACTCTATTTGGTTTAACTCGTACTACCTCACTATTTATTAGTCCAAACATCCCCTCTATAGGGGACGGCAGCCTTAATATAAAAAGTTAATACCATACAATATTGAGATGGTTATTCCTTTGCCATCATCCATGACAGTGCTTGGAATTTATATAATCAATTTATGTTATTAGCCATCGAATAAGATAATTAGTTGCCCAAGCTTCCGCATACGGGTGTACAAAAAAAAACAAAGGACTAAAAGACAGTGTCTCCTTTCCTCGATGCAAGTATTACTGAACTATGATCACAATCCCTATCAATTTCAATCAAACGGAGTCACATTTCTTGTTATTCATTAGCTTTGTTATTATGGAGTGTGAAGGAGATATATAATTTTACTCCTTTTTTCGATAAAATGTGTAAGTGACGTTCCTTAAAGAGCTATTTTTAGTGTATGTAAGCAGAAGAATTTGCAACAAAACAATTTTCTATCAGATAAAGACTTGGATTTGCTGTGATACTAATTGACATCCATCGACAACTGAAAAAGAATGGAGAGCAACATTTTGATTAAATCTTACGTGGTTGGGGTGTGTGAAGAATCCTTCAAAGTACAGCTGCATAAACCTTGATATTTTCCCTTACTTATATTCATAATAAAAGTTTTACAGTTGTGATGGGACTCTTCTGAAAAGCCTACGATGAAGACACGTGTCCTCGGGGTTTTTAGAACAATGTTGCTCGGGTTCGAGCACCATCGGCAAGGCGTCCTCTCCCCGAGGTACCTCTCATATAGGATCACATATTCGGTACATTATACAAAGACATGTGTCCTCGGTCACCATGTACCTCGGGAACACACCACCCCTTGGTCCCCGAGGTGAGCCTTTCCTCGGCGCCGAGGGTCACTCCATCCTGGACGCTTCCTCTACTCCCGGATAAAGCTACTGACAAACTGGACATCAGCCTATGCCAGTATGGACTAGTCATCATGACCTCTTCTTACACAAGTAATGTCAGAACGTGCTGGAATACCGACGTAACAGCCAATAAGGGATGGACGTGTGGCAAATAATGTCACATCCGAAGCAGACAAACCGCATGCCGCTGCTGACACGCGACTTGGGAAAGCAAACAATTAATTACACCCTTCTGTTGACGAGACCGCATTTAATGCGGTAAGGTTCGGATATGAAAGGCAATAAATGCTCCTATTACAGAGCATTTATTGCATCCTTCCCGAAAGGAGCATATTGTACCGTCGGCGTCCCGACAACTCACCATTGATTGCTCGGGACCCCGAGCAGTCAATTAGAGAAGACATTCCTCATCAAATGATTACACACGCTACCTGTGCCTGATGATCACCTACTGACCACACTGACAGCAATCATGATCTTCTAAGGTATAAATACCCCTCCCAAAAGACAAAGCGGGTATGCAATCACAAACTCTCTACTACAAAATATCCTTCTCAGTGTTTTCTCCTTCCTCTCTCTCATTCAAAGACTGACTAGACCGTCGGAGGGGATACGCCGGAAAACACTCCGGCGCCCTTCTAACTTGTTCTCTTTTGTCCCAGGAAATACCTTTCGCACGTACAGGATCGTTCCTCCTTTCCCAGGATCGTAAGCTGTTTCGAGCAGTGTGCTTGGCCACTCAATCGGCTCACCCAAAGTTCACCAGGGGAGAGATCTGTTCCCAATATTTTATATATATCGTGCAGGATCAAGCCCGCACAATCTGGCGCCGTCTGTGGGAAACGAGTAGTTTTCCTAATCTTTTCTCTATAAAAGAACAGTGACCATGGTGAACACCAGACAGAAAGGGAAAGGACCCCATCAACGGAGTCATGAGTTGCAAGCTCCCTGCCATCACGGAGGGAGGGATCGCACCAGTACGATTAAAAGTGCCTCTACTCGGTCAAGGGGGGTAACCCCTCAAACCAGTATGGGTATCAGGTCAGGAGGATCAGCCCCCTTGGCCCGTCAGCTGGCAGAGGTGATTGAAGAGAAATTTGGCGATAGATTACGTCAGCTGGAGAAGGACAATGTAAACGTCCTTAGCCGGCTCGACGAGTTTGCTGCCTCAGGCGGAGGGTCGAGGGATTCATTCCTCTCCCGAGGACTCCCCGTCCATGAGGCGGAGACAAAGGATCTAAGGAACCACCTGGATCACAAAGCAGAAAGCTCCAGGGCCCCGAAGCGACCCAGGGCCGGCGAATGCCATCTTGACAACCATTCCAGGAAAGCAAGGCCATTGGCCCTGGACGACCTCCGGCGAGGTTTATCCAGACGGAGGAAGGGAGATGAATCCGAGGAGGACTCAACCCAATCTACACGACGCCCAGGAAACGAGGGGCTTACCGACGAACCCAGAGACTTCAGGAGGCATCCCGCAAGGGAAGTAGATCTCAGAGCCCGATTAGACTCCAGGAGAAAGGGCAAGACGATCCAGGACGAGGCCGAGGACGAAGTCATGCAAACACCCTTCACGAGGGAAATCAGCGAGATGGACGTCTCAAGAAAGTTCGTCGTGCCACGGTTCAAGACCTATGATGGGCGATCTGATCCCGATGCCCATATCAGACAGTATAAGCAGATGATGTCCCTCTATCATTCGGACCAACGGTTTCTATGCCGGGTATTCCCTATGAGCTTGGGGGACTCCGCGATGAGGTGGTTCGAGGCGCTTCCCCCAAACAGTATTGGGTCCTGGAAAGAATTGACAAGGCAGTTCCTAACCCGATTCATCACGGGGAGTAAGCGCCCAAAGGACATTGGATCACTGCTGACCCTCAGGAGGAGGGAATCCGAGACTCTTCGCCAGTACGCCATCCGATACTGGGAAGAAGTCAATGAGGTCGAGGGATGCTCGGAGGTCATGGCAGCAGCATCATTCCGGCTCGGCTTGGCCAGGGACACGGACCTGTACCGATCCCTGACCAAAAAGACTCCCTCGGATATGGGGGAACTGATGGCCCGAATCAACAAGTACTCAAGGGTCGAGGACGAGATGGGGGGCAACAAAGGCCGAGCCCTCCAACCCAAGAGAAAGGAAAAAGAGCACGAAGATATTCCCCGGAAGGGATTGCTACCCCGTCCAGGGGGTTCGTCCAGAGGAGTTCACACCGTCTTCAAGGAACCCATCTACAGGTTGCTCCATAAAATCAAACATGAACCGTTTTTCAAATGGCCGCCCAGGATGCAAAGCGACCTCTCCACCCGTGATCAAACAGTAAGATGCTCATATCACCGGGATGTCGGGCATCGCACCGAGAGCTGCAGGGTGTTCAAGTCATTCTTGGAGAGCTTAGTCCGAGATGGATATCTGAAAGAATACATAGAGCCCAGGCCAGAAGAGAAACGAGCTCATGCCCCGACCGAGGAACCAAACAACGTCATAGACGTCATCCATGTGTGTCCACTGGAGCGCCCCACGTCCAAAGAGCTCGAATCCGACCTCAAGAGGGTAGCTTTTACCAGAAAGGTAGCCGAAGGAGGTGTGGGCCATCAAGCAAAAGGGCCAGGATGGGTGAGCTTGGCATTATGTTCTCTGACGCGGATTTGACGGGCGTGGTGATTCCTCATAACGACGCCCTTGTCTTAACCCTGAAGATAGGGAAATTCGATGTCAAGAGAATCTTGATTGATTCAGGGAGTTCCTCGGAGGTGATGTACTTCGAGACTTTGAAGCGGATGGGTTTTGGCCCCAAAGACTTGACCAAAATCAGGACACCCCTCATCGGGTTCAACGGCTCTTTCGCCTTGCCCGTGGGGAAAATTACATTACCGGTCGCCACTGGTCCCTTCGTCATCGACACAGAGTTTGTGGTGATCGACACGGACTCCCCTTACAACGTGATTATGGGTCGAACATGGCTACACGCTTTGGGAGCGGTACACTCCACTCTCCACCAAAAGTTGAAGTTCGCCACGCCAGAGGGCGTCATGGAGATCCGGGGAGATCAAGCGTCTGCGAAGAACTGTTTTTATTCGGCCGTCCGAGCCGGGGCGTCCGGCCAGGAGAAGGGGCGAGCACCGGAAGAGATCATAGAAAAATAGCAATTACAGTCCGGGCGTCCGGGGATGGATGACCCCCGGGTAGACCCAGCGGAACGGTCGGTTGAAGACCTCCGGAAGGTGCCCTTGGTAGAAGGAGAAGAAGAGAAGTATTTCCTAGTTGGGACCTCGATGCCCGCAGCCGAACAGGAGGAGATGATCAGGTTCTTAAGAGGGAATACAGACGTGTTCGCCTGGAACGAAATGGAAATGACAGGGGTAGACCCCGAAATAATTACTCACAGGCTGCATGTTGACCCATCTCACAAGCCAGTAAAGCAAAGGCCACGACGTATGGCCCCGCATCACACCAACGCGGTCAATGAGGAAATAGACAAACTCCTGAGAGCTGGCGCCATTCGAGAGATACAGTTCCCAGAATGGCTGTCCAATACAGTATGTGCAAAAAAGAAAGGGGGGAAATGGCGTGTCTGCGTGGATTTCACAGATCTAAACAAGGCATGTCCCAAGGACGACTACCCCCTGCCGAAGGTGGACCAGCTGGTAGATGCCACAGCCGGATATGAACGAATGGACTTCCTGGATGCTCGAGCGGGATATCATCAGATCCCTCTTTATGCCCCGGACCAAGAAAAAACGGCGTTTATCACTCCGAAGGGAGTTTATTGTTATAAAGTGATGCCATTTGGATTGAAGAACGCCGGGGCAACATACCAAAGATTGATGAATCGGATGTTCAAGAGACAGATCGGCAACACCATGGAGGTCTACATAGACGACATGCTGGTAAAAAGCAAACGGAGTGGTGATCATCTTACAGATTGGCGGATACCTTCTCCACTCTCAGGGAGTATGGGTTGAAGCTAAATGCAGCAAAGTGCGTCTTCGGAGTGGAGTCGGGAAAATTCCTCGGGTATCTGGTTAGTCATCGGGGAATCGAAGCCAACCCGGATCAGATAAAAGCAATCCTGGATATCCGAAGCCCTCGCACTGTCCGAGAAGTCCAGAAACTCACAGGGATGCTGGCTGCACTTAACCGATTCGTCTCACGCTCCTCGGATAAATGCAAACCCTTCTTTGGAGCAATCAAATGTGCTGGGAAGAGTATTGGAGCCAGGGGTGCGAGGACGCCCTGGCTGGGATCAAAGAATACCTGAGGACTCTTCCAACCCTATCCGTCCCCATCCAGGGGGAGATGTTGTTCCTATACCTGGCAGTTTCAGAATTTGCAGTAAGCGGAGTACTTATCCGTGAGCATGAGCACCGACAGAAGCCGATTTACTACATCAGCAAGGCGCTCCTGGATGCAGAGACAAGATATCTGCCCCTAGAAAAACTGGCCCTGTCCTTGGTCACCACTGCGAGGAAACTGCGCCATTACTTCCAGGCGCACCCAATCACTGTCCTAACTGATCAGCCCTTGAAGGCAATTTTGAGGAAAGCTGAACTCTCCGGAAGGATCTCCAAATGGGCTGTAGAGTTGGGGGAGCACGACATTCATTTCAAACCCCGAACTGCAATAAAGGGACAAATACTGGCGGACTTCATAGCCGAGTTTTCGGGGGAGAATCCTGTTCTAGAAGGATCGCCTCCTCCCAACTTAGCATCTCCAACAAATGTTGAAGGATCGCCATGGCTTTTATGTGTGGATGGTTCATCGAACAGCAAGGGGTCCGGAATCGGTGTCTTGCTGACCTCTCCAGAAGGGATTATTGCAGAGCAGGCCATCCGGTTGGGGTTCAAAGCATCGAACAATGAAGCGGAATATGAGGCACTCATCTCAGGACTTCGGTTAGCTGAGGCGACTGGAGTTACCAATTTGATCGTGCATTGCGATTCCATGCTGGTGGTCAATCAAGTCAATGGGGAATTCGAAACGAGGGACCCTAGGATGAAGGCGTACCATCACCAGGCAACGACCGTTATCCAAAGGTTCGACCGATTTGAAATCAAGCAGGTGTCCCGCGACAAGAACACACATGCCGACGCCCTGGCTTGTCTAGCCTCGGCAGTGGACTCCTCCCAGTCGCGCAGGATCACCATTGAGTATCTTCCCACATCCTGCATTGATCATACTCTTGAGGCGATGGTCATCCAGGACGCGCCCCAGCAGCTCAGTTGGATCGATCCCTTTGTCAAATTCCTAACAACGGGAGATCTCCCGGAGTGTCCAAGGGAAGCTAGAAAGATAAGGATGAAAGCTCCAAGATTTTGGGTCTCTTCGGATCAGAAGCTTTACCGAAGGTCTTTCTCAGGACCTTACTTGCTATGCGTCCGAGAAGATCAAGTCCAAGACCTCCTGTACGAAGTGCATGAAGGAATATGTGGGGGGCACTCTGGAGGACGATCAATGGCACACCGCATTATGTCTCAAGGGTATTGGTGGCCGCGAATGCAAAGGGACGCAAGGGCATATGTCCAAAAATGCGACCAGTGCCAGAGGTTCTCCCCTGCGATCAGGCAACCTGCGGGGGACTTACACCCCCTCACCAGCCCTTGGCCATTCGCCCAATGGGGGCTTGATTTGGTTGGACCTCTGCCTAAAGCTCCGGGAAATAAAAAGTTCCTCATCGTGGCCACAGATTACTTCACCAAGTGGGTGGAGGCGGAGCCGTTGAGTCACATCCGAGACATAGACGCCAAAAAGTTCGTCTGGGAGAACATAGTCGTCAGATTTGGGATTCCTCGCGCACTGGTATCGGATAACGGGACCCAGTTCACTGGCGGGCGCTTTAAGTCTTTCTGTGAGCATCTCGGGATCCGTAACTTCTACTCCACCCCTGCATACCCTCAAGCCAATGGGCAGGCGGAGGCCACCAACAAGACAATTATCAATGGAATCAAGAAGAGGCTGGAGAGAGCCAAGGGAAAGTGGGCGACAGAGCTGTTAAACATTTTATGGGTGTACAGGACAACCCCTCGGTCATCAACGGGCGAAACCCCCTACTCCCTGGCGTACGGGATGGAGGCAATCATACCCCTCGAAGTAGGGCTTCCGACCATAAGGACCCAAGCTTTCGATGAAGGGGGGAATGATCATCAACTGGGATTGGATCTGGACCTACTGGAAGAAAGAAGGGAGGAAACCGCCTTGAAGATAACCAAGTATCAAGAGAAGATCTCCCAGCTATACAACAGGAGGGTCAAGACTCGAGAATTCCGGATAGGCGACCTGGTCCTCAGAAGGGTAACGGCCAATACCCGGGATCCAACAGAGGGAAAGATGGGACCTAACTGGGAAGGGCCTTACAAAGTAATATCAATCGGGGGCGCCGGGTCGTATGGACTAGAAGATATGAGTGGAAGACCTGTAATACGACCATGGAATGTTATGAATTTGAAGAAGTATTACTTTTAAAGTACTCTCTCTCAAGAACTCGCCAAACAAAAGACAAAGGGTATGGCCCTGGGGACAGAGTTCAAGGACTCTCGTCCCCGAAGTACATACAGGAGCAAGCCTCCTGCAAGGGTATGGCCCTGGGGACAGAGTTCAAGGACTCTCGTCCCCGAAGTACATACAGGAGCAAGCCTCCTGCAAGGGTATGGCCCTGGGGACAGAGTTCAAGGACTCTCGTCCCCGAAGTACATACAGGAGCAAGCCTCCTGCAAGGGTATGGCCCTGGGGACAGAGTTCAAGGACTCTCGTCCCCGAAGTACATACAGGAGCAAGCCTCCTGCAAGGGTATGGCCCTGGGGACAGAGTTCAAGGACTCTCGTCCCCGAAGTACATACAGGAGCAAGCCTCCTGCAAGGGTATGGCCCTGGGGACAGAGTTCAAGGACTCTCGTCCCCGAAGTACATACAGGAGCAAGCCTCCTGCAAGGGTATGGCCCTGGGGACAGAGTTCAAGTACTCTCGTCCCCGAAGTACATACAGGAGCAAGCCTCCTGCAACGGCATGGCTCTGGGGACAGAGTGCAAGGACTACTGTCCCCAAAGCAAAAAGTGGAAACGAGCATTCATAAAGAAATGGTCCTGAGAACAAAACACAAGGACCCCAAGTTCCCAGAGTAGATACAAAGATCTCGCCTCCGGAACGGGCCAGCACGCCCCAAGGACAGTTCAAAGACACTTATGATTTATTCTACACAGAAGTAAAGAAAAGCAAAAACAATACTGTACACAAAGAAAGTAAAGGGAAAGCATGCTATTTATTTCCAAAAGAAATAGGGGCTTTGCGTCCCCAAAAGCTACAAAAGGAAAGCAAAAGGGTACAAAAAAGGGGAAATGAAAAGCAGCTTCATCGGGCTCCGGGCACCTCCAGAACTTCGGCCGAGGGCGAATCAGCTATAAAAGGTTGGGAAGCTTCTGGAGCGGGCAGGAGAAGAACTTCGGCAGCAGGAACAGCTGGAACAGTTTGAGCAGCTTGAGGTTCAGGGGCAAGGTCGGACGGAGCGTCCTCGGACAAGTCCACTATCACCATCTCGGGAGCATCAGCCGAGGTTTGCATCGGTGTAGGGGCTTCATCCTCAGCAGCAACTTGTGCTTCTGCCTGCTCCATCTCTGCCGAGGGCACATACTTGTGCACTTGGAAGAGAGGGGAGTCTGACGGGACTCCAGCAGCCTGGAGCGCCTCGTCCCACCCTTTCTTGAAGAACTCTTTGCTATTTTCTTCAAGAGCGGGGAGCACTTCATCGGCAAACTCCTCCAGAAGTTGTTGCTCTGACTTCCGGTTCAGCTCCTCGGCCCTGATCCTGTCTAGCTCCTGGGTTAGGGCTAGACAGCTTTCCTCGGAGCCCACTGCCCTCTCCTCCGCGGCAGAGAGCCGCTGCGTTTGCTCAGTAATTCTCCTCTCAGCATCGGCAAGTGCGGCACTTAGCTTCTCAGCGCCCAACTTGGCCGATTCAGCGTCCTTGAGGAGCTGCTCTATTTGGGCAGCCTGCCCCACCAGGGTAGAATCCCTGGCAGCAACATCTTCCGTTGCCCGAGCAAGGGCAGCTTCCGCTTCTGCCTTCTGATCCTTGGCCCTCTGAAGGTCCATCCTGGACGCATGGTACCGACCAGCAATGATAGAAATCTGCTGGGTAGCCTGCAAAGGAACAAAGAAGTGTTAATCGCAAAAGTAGAAACGAGAGTGAAGGGATCAAAACAGGAATAAACTCACCACCAGGGAATTCTGGATCATGGAACGGAACAACACGTTGGTTGATCGCCCCCTATGAGCCTCCATGTCGGCCTCGAAATGCAGTGTCTCACTCACTGCATTAGCGACATGAGGATCCGACAGAATAGAATCATCGACCCTGATCACTCTGTTCATGTGATCAGTGGCTCGAGGATTCCACTCCGCGGCCTCCCCCCGAGGCGGAACGGGAGGGGGGTCTGCTGTTGCTGTTGCTGTTGTTGCTGCTGCAGCTGTAGCTGTTGTCGGGGCTGCTGCTGTTGTTGCTGTTGTGGGGGAGCAGGCGGTAACCCACGATCCCTCCCGCTTTGAGGTTGAGCGGGAGATGCCCTGGGTCCTCGGCTGAGGCCGTCATGCCGATGCTTCACCCTCCTCTCTTCTTCCACCTGAGGATCCCGGTCTCGCACCTGACCCTGACCGGGAGCCCTCGAAGAATTGGCGGAACTGGTTCCTGCCGGAGTACCGCCGGTCGCCCCTCGGCCTCTCCCGGCTGCGAGGGATTGCCTCTGCCTAAGAAACCCCAAATTGATGCGTGGGGTGTTGGACATCGCTTCCTCGAGAGCGTCTTCGGCGTCCAAGGTTTGGAGAATTTGAAAATCCGGCCACAGGTCGCCTCCCGAAGTCCCCACCTCGGCGTCCGAAGGAGCAACGTCCTCTCTGACCCCGACCTCAGCAACTCCTTCTACCTCTCCCTCTGAAGCCCGATCCGGGTCTTCCTCCAAGTTCTGCTCGACCTCTAACCTCGCCG
This sequence comes from Ilex paraguariensis, assembly GCA_963454935.2. Taxonomy (NCBI): domain Eukaryota; kingdom Viridiplantae; phylum Streptophyta; class Magnoliopsida; order Aquifoliales; family Aquifoliaceae; genus Ilex; species Ilex paraguariensis. Next base: position 1,353 of record CAUOFW020007708.1, on the reverse strand, counting down.
CCTGATCAAAGAGCTCTGACCACTGTGAAGGCTCGAAAGGTTGAGGGAGCTGTGAGAACTTCTTATACCCGGGGGTATAGTGCAGCAAATTATGGGCAGCTCGGCCAAATCCGTCGGCACCCGTGAAACTCCAAACCGTTGTTAAGTCGCCAAAATTGACCAGCGACCGAGGGGGTGGAGCTGTTTCCCGAGAAGGAATACCTGCACAACAAAAAAGATTGTCATAAACATGAGAAGTCCCAAGAAACAAATAAAAATACCCAAAGGAACCGACGTACTTGTCGTTCTCCATTCCCGAGGGCAAAATAGGTCATTGTACTCGGGACCGACACCCCTCTCCCAACATCCCTTGAAGATCAAGATGTCGTCCTTGTACCCCTTGTCCGAGTCAGGAAGATGGGTTACAAGGTACATAGAGGGGTCCCTGGCTTTGAGGTAGAAATGTTGGTGGGGCATGACTCTTAGGAGAGAGTAACAAAAAGGAGGTCGTTGAGCCCAATATTCACCCCGAGGCGCCTATTGAGCTCTAGGACCCCCATAATTATCCGAAAGACGTTGAGGCAGCATTGCCCGGGGAAGAGACGGAAGCGAGACAGGAACTGAAGAAGCAGGGGGGGTAAAGGAAACCTAATGCCACCCTCTATGATGGCCTTGGTATAGAAAGGCATGGCATCCGTGGCCCCGAAGGTAGGAGAGTACAACAAAGGGTTAAAACCCACTACGTCCACGCTCGGAGGGATGCCATACTTCGCCCTGAACCTATCGATCTGTGCCTCGCCCGTCACCTTGTATTTCCCTGACCCCGAGGGACCAGCCGATGGATTCTCGGGAACAGGGCGACGACGAGGCATCTCTAAAAGAAAGGGGAGGAAAAGGTGTTCTCTCTTGAAAACCCGAGGAAGTTCCCCGAGGGTTTAAATCGAGACGTACCGACCGGATGACACCACTGTTCAATCGGAAAGCAAGAAGGCTAGGGGGACGATAAAGAAGAAGGTTGTGAAACTCACCAGAAGACGTCGAAAACGGAGTTTTTCAGGAAAAACTTTGAAAATAACTCGCACCGGAAGGATCAGGAGTCAACAATGGGTTTTACTGACTGAGGTTTTAAGAGAAGATGCTGTCGACGATGGCTGAGGAAAACAAAAAACTCCGGCGAGCAGATCGGAAAAGGCGTATTCTGGGTCAGAGATCGGAATGGCAAAATGATAGAAAACGGAGAAGAACCCCCTTTATATAGGGGGGAAACTGTCATCATTGTGGCGGGAGAACCAAAAACGGCGCATTTAATGCGCACGACATCCCAAGACGGGGAAAGCTGCTCGAGGCCATATATGAAGGACGGATGGCAGTTGG
>CAUOFW020007707.1:0-20096 GCA_963454935.2 Ilex paraguariensis | reverse complement strand
CCCCTTGGGTGACATTACATTCTAAAAAACCATTCACCCCATGAGAGCATTACGTAAATTCATCACGACGAAAGTTCATTCATCAACCATTCATATTTTAACAAAATTTGGGCAGAGTCTCCTTTGTACGGGAGAGATTTACCCAAAACACAACCTGTACAATTATATTACAATTGACCACACCGGTCCACATATGCATAACTATTGACCACACCGGGTCTATTTATCCATCATAAAAATAAACTTTCATTCATCATATGTCATATCCACAATGCCATCCCAAAAGAATAGGCCAAGTATGACAATATATTCCCAAAAGAATTAAATTACACTTGCAGTGAAATAACAAAATACTAGACTTTACATGATTTCAAAATCAACTCTCTAGTCTAGTACAAAAGAAATATAACTCTAGGCATCCAGTTCAGGACCCCCGTTCCCCTCTAGGGGAGCTTCCCATGCACTGGTTCATCTACTTGTAACTCCTCCTCATAGACGAAATCTGAAAAGATATTATTTGTAGGGGATGAGCACTAAGCTCTGTAGCAACATTCCTTCCATACTCATACAAGGTTTAGAAAACAGTAAACAGTTCGGTCTTATTTTCCAAATATCATATAACATTTGAAGTAAAACCGTGACATATTGAAACAGATCTCAAGTTTAAACATTCGCAATAATTTAAATGAACAGTAAACCCAAGTCACAATGAGCAACCATAACCATTTCCAACAAGTTCTTGTAGAGTCTCATACCTCCACAAGCTCTTGTGGGAAATGCAATAGTAACACCATAATACAAAAAGGAACGCTTATTCCACCATCGATTATATATTTCCTTTGGCAGGTGGCATACTTAAAAGTAAACTCCACCCCCTTCAAGTCTTTGTTTCCCATAACCGCATACTTACAAGTAACCACGGTCGTTGATGTCCTTTTAGAAGGTAGCATACTTACAAGTAACCTCTACCCCCCTTGAGTCTCCCACCATAACCGCATACTTACAAGTAACCTCGGTTCATAAATATCCTCTTTTGTAGTAGCATACTTACAGTACCTCTACCCCCCTGGTGTCTCTCACACTAACCGCATACTTACAAGTAACCTCGGTTCATAAATATCCTCTTTTGTAGGTAGCATACTTACAAGTAACCTCTACCCCCTTCAAGTATTCCACACTTAACCGCATACTTACGAGTAACCTCGGTTCATAATTATCCTCTTTTCATACCAACAATCACATACAAGATAAAATCCACAAATTTCCCTCAACAAGCAACCATTATCAAAATCCCCAAATTTTATCATGCGACAATCCAAATAACCAATTAAGAAAAATACAAGAGATCACCACCACATCATTTTCATTACTCACACAAAGCACTAAAGTTCTCAAAACCAAGCTTGAGCAAATGTAGAAAGAGAATTTCCATATTTCCCCAAAAACTAGGGTTTTAAAGCTATAAAAGAAGTTTCATGGGTAATCAATCCTAACTTTGTTTAAGACATGCCATAATTGCAAGAAAACCAAGAAACAAGGAATTCCTAGCAAATACATACAAGTATGAGTCAAAACATATATATATTTTAGCCTTAGCCTCAATGGACAAGCATGGAAGAAAACCCCTACCTTGAATCAAAGTTTCAAACCAAAAACCCAAGCTCTAATGACCTCCTTTCTCCCTTTCCTCCTTTCCTCTATCTTCCCCAAGGGTGCTAAGGGGTTTGGGGGTGAGAGATGTGAGAAAAAATGGAAGGAAATGGCTGGATTCTGTGTTTAAAACACAGCAGTCCGCGCATTCACTGTTCATGGCTAAATTTTGAGTTTTTTTCCAAAATTACAGTTTTGCCACTAGAAATCTCCAATTTGATCCATACGACTACCCTAAGGTTTTTCGACGTTCCGGATTCATTTTTAATGTTATTTTAACCTAAAACATTGCTTTTTATGATTTATTTCAAAACTAAAATAAATTCACACTTGGAACATTAAATTTCTATTTTATTCCTTCGAACTACTATAGGTGATATCCTTACGATTTTAATATATATATGGTTTATTCTTAAGTCATTACATATAGAAGAATCACTAAACAAGTACATTAATATATTAATGTAAACATATGGGGTTTTACACCTTCAAGGTCTAATAAGAAAGCACAACCCTTTACTATCCAAGGAGCACCATGTGCAGATTTTTGGTCAACTTCATAGAATAAACTGATTTGACTCAGGTATTTCTAGGAGGTGTAACCTATATGGTTGGAAAGATATACGAGTTAGGGTTCTAACAAAATAACGGTACACAATTCGGACTTTCCAATAAAAGTTATGATGAAATTAGCGAAAGGTAGTCTGCCGGACAGATTTTTGGACAGTGTAGACACTACTTCGTAATATGGACATAACTCCTTCCTCCTAGTTCCGATTGAGATGATTCAAGGTGATATGGAATCCTAAGAGAGAGCTCTACAAATTTCATGTTTTAAGTTTTGAGAGATATGGACTGCATCAAGGTCGAAATCGAGCTTGATGTTACAGCCAGTGCACTGTTCATCCCTTTTTCATTCTACCAAATTCAAACACACATCACTACACATATCCCCATTTTTACAACAATTATTTACTATATATCTATATACATATATAAAAGAAAATGCGGGGTGTTACAATCCACCCCCCTTAAAGAAAGTTTCGTCCTCGAAACTTACCTCAAGTAGCGAACAAATGTGGGTACTTCTCTCGCATTTCTAGCTCCGGTTCCCATGTAGCTTCTTCCACTCCATGGTGTTGCCACAAGACTTTCACCAATTTGATGACTTTGTTGCGAAGCACTTTCTCCTTGGCGTCGAGAATCTTCACTGGTTGTTCTTCATAGGTTGCTCCATCTTGAATTTCAATATCTTCTAAGTCTACAACCGGCGTTGCATCCGATTTACACTTCCTCAACATGGACACATGGAATACGTCGTGTACTCCCGATAACTGAGCTGGTAACCGCAACTGATATGCCGCCTTGCCCACCACTTTGATCACTTCAAATGGCCCGGTATACCTTGGCGCTAACTTTCCCTTCTTGCCGAATCTAAATACTCCTTTCTGGGGCGACACTTTGAGAAACACATAGTCCCCCTCTTTGAATTCTAATGGTCTTCGTCTTTGATCCGCGTAGCTTTTCTGTCTACTCTGTGTGTGCGTAGTCTCTCCCGGATGAGTTGAATTTTCTCTGTAGTCTCTCGAACAATTTCTGGCCCAAACAAACTACTCTCGCCCGCTTCTAACCAACACGTCGGGGATCTACATGGTCTTCCATACAAGGCCTCATAGGGTGCCATTCCAATACTGGTCTGATAGCTGTTGTTGTATGCAAATTCCACCAACGGTAAATGGTCACTCCAACTTCCCTTGAAGTCCAACGCGCAAGCTCGTAACATGTCTTCCACGATTTGTATCACCCTCTCGGATTGGCCATCCGTTTGGGGATGAAAGGTTGTGCTGAAATGTAACTCTGTCCCCATAGCTTGTTGTAGACTTTGCCAAAATCGCGCCACAAACCGAGAATCACGATCCGACACAATGGAGAGCGGAACTCCGTGCAACCTAACAATCTCACAGATATAGAGCTTGCTCAACGTCTCTAATGAGTCTGTGGTCTTCATACCCAAGAAATGAGCGGACTTGGTGAGTCTATCCACAATGACCCACACTGCATTATGCCTGCGCGACGTCCGTGGTAAACCCGACACGAAGTCCATGGTGATGTGATCCCACTTCCACTCTGGAATAGGCAAAGACTGTAGGACTCCTCCTGGCCTTTGATGCTCAATCTTCACCTGCTGGCACACCGCACATTTTGCCACATACTTGGCTACATCTCGCTTCATTCCCCTCCACCAGTATTGACGCTTCATGTCCCTATACATCTTTGTGCTACCGGGGTGGATAGCAAACTTGGAGCGATGACACTCCCCAAGTATCTCCTCCTTTAGGGACGAATCATCGGGAACACATAGCTTCTCCCCATATCTCAACTCTCCATTCTTCCAAGACCATCCTCCCATCGCTTCCCCATTCTCCAATCGGGCTCTAATCAAATCGAGTTCCGAATCCAGGCATTGCAACTCCACAACCCGTTGTCGAAGCGTCGGTTGAGCTACAAGGTTGAATAGATATGATTGATACTCCGGTCCATCCACCCATAGATCGTACTCCTCCAATGCATCAATCATTTTCCACCTATTTACCGCAAGAGAATTGATTTCACCCCGAGACTTCCTGCTAAGAGCGTCGGCAACTACATTGGCCTTCCCTGGATGGTAGTTGAGTGTGAACTCATAATCTTCCAAGTACTCAATCCACCTTCTCTGCCGGAGATTCAAGTCTTTCTGTGTGAAGATATACTTGAGGCTTTTATGGTCCGAAAACACTTGAAATTTCTCCCCGTATAAATAACATCTCCACAACTTAAGAGCAAACACCACTGCAGCCAGCTCCAAGTCGTGTGTGGGATAATTCTGCTCGTGCACCTTGAGTTGCCTCGAGCCATAAGCCACTACCTTCCCTCCTTGCATTAGAACGCATCCCAATCCTCGTAGTGAAGCATCGGTGTAGACATCGTAGCCTTCCCCACTACTCGGAATAATGAGGATAGGGGCAGTCGTCAACTTCTCCTTCAAGGTGCGAAAAGCTAGTTCACACGCTTGAGTCCACAAAAATTTCTCCCCCTTCTTTGTAAGGCGAGTCATCGGCATCGCAATCTTGGAGAACCCTTCCACAAACCTACGATAATAGCCGGCTAACCCCAAGAAACTCCGTACTTCTGTCACGTTCCTCGGTGGTTCCCATTTCATCACGGCCTCAATCTTTGCTGGATCAACCGCTACTCCTTGCTCGGACACAACATGGCCAAGGAACTTCACTTCCTTCATCCAAAACTCACACTTGCTCATCTTTGCATATAACTTATGTTCTCTCAATGTTTGTAGCACAATAGAGAGATGACGAGCATGTTCCTCCTGAGTCTGTGAGTAAATCAATATGTCATCAATAAACACAATGACAAATTGATCGAGGTATGGCCGGAAGACTCTGTGCATCAAATCCATGAAGGCTGCGGGGGCATTAGTCAATCCGAATGGCATCACCGTATACTCGAAATGACCATATCGGGTACGGAAAGCAGTCTTAGGAATATCCTCCTCCTTAATTCGCAGCTGATGATACCCCGTGCGAAGATCAATCTTGGAGTAATACTTTGAACCCTCCAACTGATCAAATAAGTCATCAATTCTCGGCAACGGATACTTATTCTTCACGGTAACCCGATTCAACCTCCGGTAATCCGTGCACAATCGTAGAGTCTCATCTGTTTTCCTTCACAAACAGGACCGGGGCTCCCCAAGGTGAAGTGCTTAGACGGATAAACCCAATCGCCAACAATTGATCCAACTGCTTCCTTAGCTCCTTCAACTCCAAAGGTGCCATCCGGTAGGGAGCAATAGATATGGGTTCGGTTCCCGGATAGAGATCGATCTTGAACTCAATTTCCCTATGTGGCGGTAATCCAGGTAATTCCTCAGGAAAAACATCCGAAAACTCCGATACAATTAACACCACATCCGTATGGAGTTTATCCATGTTATCTCCCATCAAGCTAGCTAAGAAACTCAAATGACTTCCCACTTTCGCTTTTAAGAATCTACTACCCGTAGTAGGAAATGGATGGAAAGAATCTCGGTTATTCACAAAACTGAAAATTACTCCTCCCGACAATTGAAATGTAATCCGCTTGCGGAAACAATCCAGTACCGCACGAAAAGTGGATAACAAGTTCATCCCAAAAATCACGTCATACCCCTTCATCTCTAAAGCAATTAAATCCACAATCAATTCGTGCTCCCCAATACGAAGCACACAACCCTTGCAGACTCGGCTAGTACCCAATTGTTCTCCCGTAGGCAAGTCAACAGTCAAAGCATGTTCTAACTTCTCGAAACCCAATCCCAAATTCATAGCATATGCAGTACGTATAAAAGAATGAGTAGCACCGGGATCAAATAAGATTCGGGCCCAGGAATTGTAGAGAAGAATGATACCTTCCACAACGGCATTGGCAATGTCCTCCTCCGGCTGAGTCAAAGCAAATACTCGCCCTTGGTTGGTGCCGCCGGGGGCTTGAGTTTGTATCGGTCGATGCGGTGCAGGCCTCGGTGGTGGTGGTTGGGCTGCTGGTACTTGTCTTGCGGTCTGGATAGGCCCTTGAGGTGGAAAAACTGGGCAATGCATCCGAATATGTCCCACACCTCCGCATGCAAAGCAAGATCGTGGGATAATACCAGCTCTAGTCTGAGTGTCTCCCTCTCCTCGGGCTGTCAAAAGTCGCTGTCCACCTGTTGGGTCTGGGCGACGGTATGGTGTCGGTCTCTGTGCCCCACTAGTGGTAGCACCCGTCCGGATTGGACCTTCTCTCAAGAAGCCCTGTCGTCGCTGGCTATCCTCTATGTCTCTCTCTACCAGTGCAGCTCTATCCACCAAGTCCCCATACTCCCTAATCTTGAGAGCCACCAACTTCTCCCGGATGACCGGCTTCAGTCCCTGCTCAAATCGCTTAGCCCTGTCGGCCTCCGTAGATATAAATCATGTAGCATAACGGGAGAGCTCGTCAAACCTCCTTTCGTACTCGGCCACCGTCGTGCTACCCTGTCGTAGAGCAAGAAAGTCAGCCTTCATTCGATCTCTGACTGATTCAGGAAAGTACTTGTCCTGAAATATTTGGTCGAACTCCTCCCAAGTGAGTGCATCAGTGTTCCTCCGTCTCTTGACCGAATCCCACCAATGGTCGGCCTCTCCCTCTAACAAATAGGTCGCCAAGCCAACCCTCAAATCTTCGGCAACTCCCATGCCGTCACATACCTTCTTCACTCTGCGTATCCACTTGTCCGCATCCAAAGGGTTAGAGCTCCCTTGGAAGGTGGGTGGATGTTGTCTCAGAAATTCTCGAAGAACCACCATCCTTCGATCTCCATTTCCAATTCCAGGTACTTGCACTAGTGGTTGAGCTCCACCATTATGGTTGTTGTTCCCATTCTGGTTTTGTACCAAAGTGGTGAGCTCCTTCAAGCATTGATAGATGCCATTCATGGCATCGGGAGGTGGTGGTGGTGGTGGATTTGCTCGACCTCCACGACCACGCCCACGTCCACGTCCTCGTCCTCGTCCTCCATCCATTCTGCACATCAATTCACAATTTAATTTCATTGAGGTACAAGACATCCTAATTATTGCTTTAATTTAAAGCCTAAGATTTATATAAAACATAGATCAACAATTTTGTTCAACCTAATCCTGCCTTTCTAGTGGTAATCCATAACCTACAGCTCTCATGTAAGACCCAAAGCCTAAGCTCTGATACCAAATTTGTAACGCCCCAAAAACTCCCTTGGGTGACATTACATTCTAAAAACCATTCACCCCATGAGAGGATTACGTAAATTCATCACGACGAAAGTTCATTCATCAACCATTCATATTTTAACAAAATTTGGGCAGAGGCTCCTTTGTACGGGGAGATTTACCCAAAATACAACCTGTACAATTATATTACAATTGACCACACCGGGTCCACATATGCATAACTATTGACCATACCGGGTCTATTTACCCATCATAAAATAAACTTTCATTCATCATATGTCATATCCACAATGCCATCCCAAAAGAATAGGCCAAGTATGACAAATATATTCCCAAAAGAATTAAATTACACTTGCAGTGAAATAACAAAATACTAGACTTTACATGATTTCAAAATCAACTCTCTAGTCTAGTACAAAAGAAATATAACTCTAGGCATCCAGTTCAAGACCCCCGTTCCCCTCTAGGGGAGCTTCCCCATGCACTGGTTCATCTACTTGTAACTCCTCCTCATAGACGAAATCTGAAAAGATATTATTTGTAGGGGATGAGCACTAAGCTCTGTAGCAACATTCCTTCCATACTCATACAAGGTTTAGAAAACAAGTAAAACAGTTCGGTCTTATTTTCCAAAATATCATATAACATTTGAAGTAAAACCGTGACATTTGAAACAGATCTCAAGTTTAAACATTCGTAATAATTTAAATGAACAGTAAACCCAAGTCACAATGAGCAACCATAACCATTTTCAACAAGTTCTTGTAGAGTCTCATACCTCCACAAGCTCTTGTGGGAAATGCAATAGTAACACCATAATACAAAAAGGAACGCTTATTCCACCATCGATTATTATATTTCCTTTGGCAGGTGGCATACTTAAAAGTAAACTCCACCCCCTTCAAGTCTTTGTTTCCCATAACCGCATACTTACAAGTAACCACGGTCGTTAGATGTCCTTTTAGGTAGGTAGCATACTTACAAGTAACCTCTACCCCCCTTGAAGTCTCTCACACATAACCGCATACTTACAAGTAACCTCGGTTCATAAATATCCTCTTTTGGTAGGTAGCATACTTACAAGTAACCTCTACCCCCCTTGGTGTCTCCCACACATAACCGCATACTTACAAGTAACCTCGGTTCATAAATATCCTCTTTTGATAGGTAGCATACTTACAAGTAACCTCTACCCCCCTTCAAGTATTCCACACTTAACCGCATACTTACGAGTAACCTCGGTTCATAATTATCCTCTTTTCATACCAACAATCACATACAAGATAAAATCCACAAATTTCCCTCAACAAGCAACCATTATCAAAATCCCCAAATTTTATCATGCGACAATCCAAATAACCAATTAAGAAAAATACAAGAGATCACCACCACATCATTTTCATTACTCACACAAAGCACTAAAGTTCTCAAAACCAAGCTTGAGCAAATGTAGAAAGAGAATTCCATATTTCCCCAAAAACTAGGGTTTTAAAGCTATAAAAGAAGTTTCATGGGTAATCAATCCTAACTTTGTTTAAGACATGCCATAATTGCAAGAAAACCAAGAAACAAGGAATTCCTAGCAAATACATACAAGTATGAGTCAAAACATATATATATTTTAGCCTTAGCCTCAATGGACAAGCATGGAAGAAAAACCCCTACCTTGAATCAAAGTTTCAAACCAAAAACCCAAGCTCCAATGACCTCCTTTCTCTCTTTCCTCCTTTCCTCTATCTTCCCCAAGGGTGCTAAGGGGTTTGGGGGTGAGAGATGTGAGAAAAAATGGAAGGAATTGGCTGGATTCTGTGTTTTAAACACAGCAGTCCGCGCAATTCACTGTTCATGGCTAAATTTTAAGTTTTTTTCCAAAATTACAGTTTTGCCACTAGAAATCTCCAATTTGATCCATACGACTACCCTAAGGTTTTTCGACGTTCCGAATTCATTTTTAATGTTATTTTAACCTAAAAATATTGCTTTTTATGATTTATTTCAAAACTAAAATAAATTCACACTTGGAACATTAAAATTTCTATTTTATTCCTTCGAACTACTATAGGTGATATCCTTACGATTTTAATATATATATGGTTTATTCTTAAGTCATTACATATAGAAGAATCACTAAACAAGTACATTAATATATTAATGTAAACATATGGGGTTTTACACCTTCAAGGTCTAATAAGAAAGCACAACCCTTTACTATCCAAGGAGCACCATTGTGCAGATTTTTGGTCAACTTCATAGAATAAACTGATTTGACTCAGGTATTTCTAGGAGGTGTAACCTATATGGTTGGAAAGATATACGAGTTAGGGTTCTAAAAAAAATAACGGTACACAATTCGGAATTTCCAATAAAGAGTTATGATGAAATTAGCGAAAGGTGGTCTGCCGGACAGATTTTTGGACAGTGTAGACACTACTTCGTAATATGGACATAACTCCTTCCTCCTAGTTCCGATTGAGATGATTCAAGGTGATATGGAATTCTAAGAGAGAGCTCTACAAATTTCATGTTTTAAGTTTTGAGAGATATGGACTGCATCAAGGTCGAAATCGAGCTTGATGTTACAGCCAGTGCACTGTTCATTCCTTTTTCATTCTACCAAATTCAAACACACATCACTACACATATCCCCATTTTTACAACAATTATTTACTATATATATATATACATATATAAAAGAAAATGCGGGGTGTTACAGTGCAAAACCTTCCGGAAGGTTTTCATAGACCTTCCATAATGTTCTCACTACTAGATAGCTTTTGCCTCAGCAGTATACAAAACCTTGCAGAAGATTTGCATCGACCTTCTGGAAGGTTTGGCCCAGAATGCTAAAAACGAGGGTTTTAAGTTCAAAATTTTCGAGAAACCATTCACATTTCCCTCAAATCTTAGCCTCCCAAACCCTTTTGTCTCCCTCTACTCTCTTCCAAACCTCAAAATACTTCATCCAAGCCATCAATTCGTACATTCCTCTTGTCTAGGGTTGGTTGTTGAGTGGATTTTGTCGAAAATCCTTGGAAACTTCCTTTAAAACCATAGGTTTCCTTTTTCCCCCAAATCTCAAGTTCCTTTTGATTTTGTCCAAACCCTTTAAATCCTTTGCAATGGCTCACATGCGTAGGGTCACTCTTGATGCCTTTAAGCCTGTAGAGTGGCTTGTGATGTGGTTTTTGACCTTTTTTGGGTTGGGGGCACTGTTGATCTTCATAGCCCGCACAAAGCGAATGGGTCTGGAGTCCCCTCAACCCGCGGACACTGATTAGTAGTTAAAAACTAGCATATTACTATGATCTTTTAAGACTAATTATACTTTGATGGAATTTCAGGCCATAAATTGTACAAGGGACTAAAGACAATGAATATCAAACTTTCATGCAACACCAGCATATTCTGGAGCAAAATTGGAAAAGATTGGACCAAGCCCACCACGTTCGAATGTCCACTTGAAGCCTAGACTGCTAAAAGATGGTGTGTGCAGCCAAGAGAGAAGACTTTGAGGTACTTGAGTACCACATTTGAACGCCAACTCACATTCGAACGTCCACTTGATTTGATTGAAGACCAGAGTGATGAGTGCAAAATGTCAAGTTCTACATGAAGTGTGGAAGTGGGTTTCCACAGAAGACCATAGACCACTTGAGTGATATGGTCAAACCCCATCTGGTGTTCGAACGCCCCTAAAGCAAAGACAGAAGACACGTTCGAACGTCAGATCACGTTCAAACGTCTATAAAGCCAAAACAGAAACAACGTTCTAACGTCAACTCACGTTCGAACATCCTCCACTGACTGCCTACAAAAAAAAGTTGGTTTTCACTTAAATTGGGCAGCATACACTATTCATCATCTCTTATCTTACCCCCTCCCCTTCCTTGCCTATAAATACTCCCATTAGGGGAGCTTTATGTGTGCAATTTTTTTCTCTTGAAAAGTAGGGAGTTAGAGCTTGGTTAGCAGGCTTAGACTACACCAAGAACTAGTAAGGAGTTTGTATGGAGGCTTAGACTCCCACTCGTTTTGATTAATCTTAGATGTATGTTATATTTACTTGTATCAAGAGAGTCAGTCCATTTCTTGGTTGAGGAAGCAACCCTCCATCTCTTGGTTGAGGAAGCAACCCTCCACTTGTTGGTTGAGGAAGTAACCCTCCATTTGTTGATTGAGGAAGCCACCCTCCAAAAGTGACTAGCTTTCTTCTACTTTCATTGTTTATGTCTTTCACTTCCATTGCTTGAGCTTCCTTCTTCTTTAAATGAGTGAAACTCTTCCACTTTTCTAGAGCTTTACCAAAGCCGTGAAGGGTGGAACGTGATTCACTTATTCTTTGGTGAAGATTGGCTCTTCGTTTATTGTACTTTACCTTGTAAACTCTCTACTTAAAGGGATAAGTATCACTCACTTTTCTAGCTTTACCCAAGCCATGAAGAGTGAGTAGTTCTTCATTCACTCTTTGGTACATAATCTAGCAAGATATACCCTTCAGATTTCAAAAGAAAATAGTTGTTTCAAGAACCACTACTAAAGTAGAAATGACAATTCTACTTGTACCAAATTCATTGACCAAATTTGTTGATTGAATCTATTGTTGTATTTAGACAACCAATGGGTTTCAATACTGTAGCGAATTCATTGTTAATCCAACATTAGCAGTGGATTTGACAGCTAAATTTGGTGTAAATAACATTATTGAAGTAGAAAGGTTTCAACACATAGAAAAATCAAATTTTTACAAACTCCGCTACCTTGCCCAGAGACCAAGTCTATTCTCCATAATCATTTGTATCACCCCAATTGAATCCTTTGATTCTTTGTCATTGTCAACTGACTCTATATCCAAGCACTCTTTCAATTCTTTCACCACAGAATTCATGGTTGGCCTTTTGTTGGAAGAACGAGAGACACAAGACATTGCTAACTCCACAACTTTCCAAACAAAATTAACATAAAACCTCCACCTTACCTTGGATCAACAATTATTTTCATCATATGAAACAATAAATTTTTTAAAGCATATGAGAATTTTTTATGGAATTAGAGAGATAATTAGAGTATATGGACCTTCTTATCATTGTATGGGAGGTTGAACCATGTCTCGCACAACGTCTTGCTTGTCTCCCCAAAGAAAGAAGACTTAACCATTCCCCAAATAGTCATCACAGAGAATGTGTAAGAATTGCATGGCCTAATAGGAAAATTATGTTTTCTCAGCACCCTTTTGAACACATCCCTTTTTCCTCTACCTCTCCTCCTCGAAACCCCTCATTCCTTGCGCATAAATTCTCATGTACCATACCGCCATTGTAGGGATATATCTACAAGTGTTAGCAAATGTTTCAAAAAGGTAAGTATCTACCTAAAAGAATTATAAGATGCACAATCTAAACAACAAACATTTAAGATATATCTATATTCATGTTTTTTATTAGGAAAAAACCATTTTAAATTATCTTTTATGTAAAGGGATGCCTTGTTAAAAGATGAACAACAAAATCTAGACATCCATTAGTAGTATTGCATAAATATCTTATTATCCTTGAAGAAGAAACTATATTTTACCTTACACATCATTCCCCATGTTTAAGATAATCAAAAGTGTATAACAAATAATAACTCTCTGCATGCTACATGAATATTGATATATACCTTATCAAAAATAGTATAGTAACTTGTTAGTATATGCATCCATTAGCATATCCTTACAAGTAGTAATACCCTGCCATACAGTTCTTTTCTTTTGATGGTGCACCATTCTATATCATATACAAAAAAGTTGAAGGAGGTTTCAAATGGGGGTAAAACATCCAAAAAATTAACTTCGCAGAGTGTATATTTGGAGTATACTTATCTTTTTCCCAATGAAGGATGGTGATCGCTTAGCTAGATTAGTAGTAACATGTCCAAACCATCCAATAGTTACAAATTTACAATATTATTTGAGTTGGTACCAAGACATGTTAGAGGTAGAATCCACAACACATCAAACCAAAGATTTTAACTTGAAAATGGTTTACATGCAACACACGTGTGCACCAACTAGTATGTATATATATATATATATATATCTATCTTATCTAATAATACAATAATACAAAGCAAATTAAATATAAAAAAATTAATCAAACGTATATTTTCATTAAAATAGAGAAATTATATTTCATGTTGACATTACTAAATAGTTGACTTTTGGCACCCAAATCATCTCATATCCTTTATAATCCCTATTGTTCCTTGAACTCTCATGTAATATTCTAATTGGAGAATTATATGAATAATGCCCAACCTTGTGACAATAATGACAAGAATTTGAAGCATTGAATTTGGACTCTCTCACAAAGAAGTTTCTATACACTTTATGTTTTTGATCATGGTTATGTTCATGTCCCAAATTAGTTTTATCAAAAACACACTTTGTACTAGAAAATTGATTTTTCTAGTTTTTCACTACCTTGAATAAATTTTGAGATAATTGAATTGAAATCACAATTTTTCTTTCTAAAATCATCATTCTCATTTGTCAATTTTTCAATAAGTGATGTGTCATGAGATTTGTTCTTGAAAGTATCATTTTCATTTAATAAGAAAGTCAATTTATTTTTGATATCTATGTATTTCTTATTGAGAAGAATCATATCATCATAAAGTTCACTCATGGCATCACACATTTCATCATATGATAAATTATTATTTTCATTGGATGAAAAGTGCACCTCATTTTTGTCCTCCAATGCCTTTAAGCATATGTTGGGAGTATCCTTCTTGTCCTCTTTTGCTTCATGTTTTTGAAAATTTGTCACAATTGCCTTGAGAGATCCAAAAAGTTCCTCCAATGGCATGGTTTTGAAATCTTTGGCCATTTGAATAGTTGTCACTTTAGCCTCGCAAGCCTTTGGTAAGAATCTATGCACTTTTCTCACAAGATATTCATTAGAAAATGATTTATCAAAATATTTCAACCTATTTATAATATAGATAACTCTAGTGAACACCTCAATAATTGATATAACAGACATAAACCCATATGCTGATTCCCTATCTAACATGTCGGATCAACATATGTTGTGAGTTGAAAGCCGCTTCATCATCCGACATGACGGTTCACTTTGCAAGGCAAAATACTGGGAGCATGAGAGTCTGCCACTTCAACCCATCTAGCATGCTATTTCATGAACCGACATGCCAGTTCTTCATCTAGTATACCTTTTCATCCAACCAGTACATTGGATCTGTGCACTGTCATCTTTGTCCAATGCAATTTTAAACTTGAAAACGTTAGAATTTGAAGAAAGATGTTTCAAAAAAAATTTTAGCCCTTGATGTCTAATTTCTAACTCCATTGGAATCATTTCATTTGGATATTTGAGTAGAAAGTTATGTTCATAATACCAAGACATGTCTGAAACTCTCCACAGTCAACCATTAATGCATTAGCTCCAAATTTCATGCCATTTTTCACCTAGAAGACATCCAAATCACAAACTTATTACACACAACTTTAAATCTTGAAGTCTTCTTTAGATCCACACTTCAACCAAGTCAATTGGACTTCTTTGTCAAAAGATATTCCCATATTACACAGACTATGTCAAATTAACCAATTTTAGCATTCTTCCTTCTTGACTTATTTCTTTGTAAGATTTTGTATTAAAAGTAAAGAAGAATAATATTATCTTAAGAGTTCTCCTAAGACGAATAAAAGGATGATAGAAACTTAGAATCACAATTGAAAGATTGACTATAAAGTTTGAGTTTTGGTGTGTATTTATGTTGAGATAAATGAAGTTTTGGAGATGTTTGGATTGAAAAGTATGGCTAAGTAATTTTGTAAATATTTTTAGGTCAAAATAAGGTTTCCATTGAATCCGATAGGTCAAAAAACTTTGGAAAAGGTAATATGAGGTGTATTAGAAGTTAGGAAGCATTCCAAAGTTAAAACCTATTTTGGAGAGGATTTGGGTAGAAAGGAATTTGACACTACCTTAGTATTTGGCCATTATTTTTTAATCTTAACTCCTATTGAGCTAATTTTTGGAAAGTAGAAACTAAACTTCAAGGACTACAAAAGTGTATTTAACGAAAATTTTGTGAATCAACTTCTAACTAGGTAAAAATTGAGCTAAAAGTTGGAGATATGTTGTTAGACGCGTCCGGAAGGGAGGGACACGCGTCCAAACGCACCGAACAGAACTTGGACGATCTTTGTTGAGTGTTTTCTTTAGTTTTAGCATTATAAATAGCTAAGGAACAACCCTTAGGCCTATGTTTAGCAATTTTTCCTCCAAGAAAACCCTAGAAATCTTGACAAGAAGAAAGAGAGGAGACACGGGGAGGATTCTCGCTTCAGGATTGATTCAAACACGCTAGGTTTATCTTCAATCATCAGATTAAAGGTAGGGGATTCTTCTCAAGTCCTTTCATTGAGACTTAGGGTATAATTATGTATGTTTTCAGTATTCTTGATATTTATATGATAGATATATATGAGTTCTTGGTTTCTTTATAATTGAAACATAGTCTTGAGCAAAATATATGTTTAGGTTCAAGGAATATTTGTTCTTGAATTTCCAAACCCCTAATTTTTCCAAAAATACATGTTATATTGTGAAATTCATAGGAATTTTTGATTTCTAAATTCTTATACTTGATCAAATCATGTTCTCATCTAATAGTTGTTCTTGTTCTAAGAAATTAGGATTTTTGGCAAAACCCTAGAATTTTGAATATCAAAATTATGAAGGTTTTCTTGAGATGATCTCTTGTATAATTTAATTTCCTATTACTGTAGTATATTGAGAATTGGGAAATTGTGATACTTGAATTGGTAATGAAAATTGTGATTGGTTAAGATTGTGGTTGTTGAGAATATTTTGGTTTCATCTCTTGTATGGTTTGTTGTGATAGACTTGAATTGCCTTCGAGAGCTATCGTAGAGTGTTAGAGGTTAGTCTATCCTAGTGGGGGTGAGATAGTTTCCTAACACTTGTAGTGGATTGTTGTTTGTGAGAGCAACCACTATTGTTCACGTAGGTTCAAAGTTGAATGATGGTATACCTTTCTTAGGAAGGATTCATCAATTCCGAGGGAGACGGTATACGCCCTTCCCAAAGTGTTTGTAATGTGCCCTGTGGGAAATGATTGAGATTATGTGGTTGTGATGGGTGAACAAGGTAGAATCGTTGTGTAAATTCCTAAGAAGCAACAAACATACATGACAATGGGGATAAACGAACATACATAAGAATATGAAATGAAGTTACTGAGTTATTTATTGATTGTTTTAATCTCTTACAAGTTTAATCCTGTCATTGATTTACTGTATTTCATACACTTGAGATCATTACAACTATCATGGTTTTATTCTCAGAATCTATATATGCTATTTTTCAAAAGAGACTTGTCATCTTTTATAATTTTAAACCTTATTGGGATTTGAGAGGGATTTCCTATTGGCTTTTGCTCACCCCCTACAACACCACTTACAGATTTTCGCATAGAAGAAGATGTCAATGTGGATGAGCATATTGATTATGAGTCATTGGAGGATCAAGATGTGGATCCTACCCTAGAGAAATAGAGTTGATCTATTTTTGGTTTGGAGTTTGAGAGATTTTTATGAAACAATGTTTTAGCTAGTTTTTATTATTACGCTGCTAGATATTTTTTGTTTTGAATTATAAGTTGGAGAAGTTTCAATATTTTATTGGCTTTTGTATTTATTCCTTGTCAAATGGATGAACGGTTTATTACTTAATGATTATTTTTAGTTGCTCTCATGGTTGGATGATTTGTAGATAGTAATACCTTTCAGGTTGGATTTTGGGGTGTTACATTCTTTCACTTCTCTTCCTAGATATTTAAAATTTCTTAACCACTATAATCACATTTCTAAATTCAATAATGATCATATAACACCATAACCTCTTTACTCATATGCACATTAAAATGACAAAGTTGTTGAAGAAGCTTCTCATGCCATACTCTTCTCATTCAATCAACTACTTTAATTCATATATATCCATGATGCTCATTCTTCTTCCTTTTTTTGCATTTTTAGTTATCCAATTTAGCATTCAAATCATGTACATCTTTCTTGTAAAATGTGGGAAAATTTTGAATTTTTATGAAAAAGGGCAAAAAGTTAATTTGTCACTACAGTATGGGTTAAAAATTTAAATTTTTCTACAACTTATATGATGAAACAAACCTCACCGTTGGATTCGTCTCGCGAAATCTAGTTATCCAGTCAATTTTTGTTGAATTCTGAATTAGTCAAATTTTTTGTGTTTTACGAGGTGATCGAGTGTCGCGTGACCTAAAAACGAGACATGTAATTAAATTTCAAAAATTAGAAAATAATTTAAAGGAAGTTCATATAAAAATAATTTGAACTTGAACCAAGATGAAATTTAATCGTTTTGAGACGAAATCGGACCTGGGAATAGAGATCGTGTGGTGCAATGAAGGCCCATCATTCCAAGGGGTATAAATAGGGGAGAAAATCAGATTTCTCCCCATTTTTGTTTAGCTAAGTTTATGTTGGAAGGAAGAGAAGGAAAAAAAGAGATTTCTCTAACTTCTCTCTACGATCTACAGCTACCCGTTGGTCAAAATCTTTCGGGCCAAGAATTAAAGTTCATCTACATGACAATAGCTATGACTACGTACAAAAAATTGCGGATTTCACCGAAGATTCAAAAATGAGATTTTGGGAAATCAAGAGTTTGAGCTTGATTTGTGTTCTTGAAGTTTTCTATCGTTGATTTATGCTTCAAGAGGTAGGGTTTTCTCTCTAATTATGTTTATTTCCAACCTAGGGTGATATTATGGAATAAGTAGGGTGTTAGAGGTGTATAACACTTACCTATTGTTGTTAATTTGATGAAATGGGTATTGGAGACGAGTAAAATCAATTCTACCTTGAATTGGAATTTAGAAATTGCTAGCTTGTAATTTCTTGGAAAATTGTGTTGTTTAAATAAAGTGTGAAAATTGGGTATAGAAATATGATAAACCAATCTTGCATGAATTGGGTTTGTAAAATTTACTTGTTTGATAAATTCATGAAAATTATAGGTACTTGAAATGTGGAAAATTGGTGTTAAGAATGATTAAAATTAATTGTAGCATGAATTGGGTATGTAGAAATTACTACTTGTGATTTCTTGAGAAATGTGATTATTTGGGCATAATATGTGTTACATAATTTTGTGTCTTGAATGTGTTTGATTAAATGTCTATGTAGATTAAGTGTGTTATTTACATTTATTATGTTATAATATGCTTGGAATTTGATGTTGGAAAATGTTGATATATGCATATGATATATTGACATTAAGGTTGTTGATGGTGGTTATATTCTTATGATGTAATTTACCATGGAAAATGTTGATTGGATATTTGAATTGTTCATAATGTACTCATGACATATTGAACATAGTATTGTAATTGCAATTGAGATCCTAGTTGCCTAATGACATGAAATGCAATTGTGTATTTACATTGGATATGCAAGAGTAGCATCACATTCGTAGATGTTTAACATGATTTGTGGGTGTATGTGTATGGTTTAATCAAATACCATTCTTGGTAAATGATACGTGTGCTCCGAGTAGTTAGACCGAGGTTCAATTGAGTTGCATAGTTTGCATTGAAAATAGGTTTGGGGTTAGTAAAAAAGGCTAGATTCTCCCTCGAGTGCAAGACCCGGTGATTCGGATACGCACTCTATTGGTATTGAGTCCATAAAGTGTGTTGGTGTACGCAGAGCCATTGGTGGAAGTTCATTAATATTGTGTCGGTTGGGTGTTTGTTGCTGTGAGTCCATAAATACCCACCCCAAAAAAGACCTGGATTTAAAAAGGTCGTTGGATGTGTAACATCAATGGTGGGGCTTGGAATGCCTAGATTCATATGCATGACATTGCATGTGTTGAGGGAGCCAGTAAAGGCTCGGGTTGAGTTTTATGTGTGAGTCTCATCTCATATTATGGGATGACATAGAGGATTTCACTATTGAATTGCATATTCTTGAATGGCATAATTGTTGCTTGAGATTTGCATGTGAACTTTTCATATACATCTAGGTTAGGGAGTATCCTCTTTAAGAGATACCCTATTGAGCATAACTCACCCTTTATAAGACAACATTTTAGGTGCGGGACATGCGTCGATGGATGGCTCTCACTCGGGCCCTCATTGATAAAGAAAAAAGCCAAAATATGGCTTTTAAACTATGCCTTTGTAAAACTAAGATATCAATTAGTTTTTGGGCATGTAATGTATGTAAAGGATTGTAATCGAATTCATATGGACTAATTTTAATGTAAAATTGCATGTTGTTATATAAGCATGGATAAATAGACTCGATGTGGTCAATGTTGTATGATTGCACAGGTAGTGTTTTGGGTTGATCTCCCTGTACAGAGGAGGCTCTGTCCGAATTTTGTTAAGTTGTGGATCCTGATAAATGGGGCATAACGGCGTGGTATTGAGTTACACGATATCCAAGGATATTGCACATGTTACTGGGTGGTCAACGGGATAATTATGGATACCCGAATTTTGGGTGTCACATTTCCTTTTGGTTCTTCATACATAGTGTAACACATTGAACATTCGACCTTTTTCATCTGGTGTCAGACCTATGAACACTTTTAGCCAAACTCACAAGAA
>CAUOFW020007706.1:0-20098 GCA_963454935.2 Ilex paraguariensis | reverse complement strand
CTCCACAATGGTGGGAGCCTTGTGCACTCGAACGCCGTTATTGTATTCCCTCATTTATATGTTTTAATGTTTTACATAACGTATCTTTTTATGGAATGTGGGATGATGACATAGTATGTAAGTAATCTTTCCATGTACTATCTTAGTGGCTGGTTTCTCATAAACTGAACAGACTTACTTTTTAACCCTAGTAATTGACCCGAAATTGTGTTTATAGTGCTGTCTCAAGGTCAGAAAATTTTGTGCAGAGGAGGGTGAATAAGTGGTTAGAGTTCTTGAAGTAACTATTTAATGTATGAAATAAATACAGAATAGCCGTGTTAATTGCCTGTTACTAAATTGTGAAGTATGGACCATTTCCATACAGTACATCGTTTGGATTTAATCTCTTTATTTTGCTGTTTGTGTAGCTATAGCCTTTGATTTTCATCCACATTGTGTGTTTTTCAATCTGCTTAATACTCCATAAGCTATAATTCTTGGTTACCTTTTCACTAAAATACCTGTGTTAGGTCCTATACACTGGAAAAAAGCCTCGTCGGAAGAGGGCACACTCGCCACCAGATGATGAAAGTGAATATGTAGTGCTTCCATGCCCTCATTGCGGTAATCATATGCTGTCTTAGCCGTATGGTATCAGTTCCTTTATCAATTTGGTTCACACAACACACGATGCACATTGAACATCTAGAATTTTCCACCCCGCAACTTCAACTCACTTTTGTCAGGAGTCTTATTCTCTAAGTTTTCGACATGGGCTATATTGGGATGTTTTTTTTCCTGGTTGATTATAAATACGTGGTCAGGAAACTTGAAGGAGTTTTTTATGATTCTCTTCATAATTCTTGTAAAACTTCTCTGCATAGTTACTACGTAATTGCTTATATGCATCTCTCAGGCACTGAATTTACTGGGTTCCGGTGTAATCAGAACACGGTTCATCTGCAATGTCAAACATGTGGCGGAATGATGCCATCTAGATCCAATATTAGTGTACCACAGCACTGTAAGTTCTTCTCAACATACTAGTTGTTATTATTCATTTATTTATTTCCACATTATTTCCTTTGAGAGTTGTAAATATGGTAAGAGTGTCTGTCTGGTTGTAGCTTTGATATGATCTTATGAAAATAGTTACACTACACAACTTTGTTCACTTTTAAGTCTAGCAAGATCTTTAGCTTTAACCTCCAAAAAAAAAAAAAAACTTTTAGCTTTGACTTTGATTTCATTTACCCTTGCACTTCTAAAATACAACAATTATGTTAGAGTGGGGGTCGATCTTTATAGTAAAACCCTAATGGACTGTGGGGGGGGGGGGGGGTGAAAAGTTTTTTCACAAAATGCAGAAAGCAATCAAAATTAGTAGACCATTTCAACAATGGATGTTTCATTGATATATCGAGTTAATGCACAATTTGTGATATCGCAAAAAAAAAATTCGCATGCATGCCATAGTCAATCACACAAGAAAGACAAATTTGGATCTAGTGGATTGTTGACTGGACTAGGAACCGTCAACACAGCTGACTACCTCCAGCTTGATGTTTTCTCGTCTTAAACCAACTTTTGAGCTTCACAACAAACTTTGATCGGTGTAGGGATCCACCTCTACAATCCTCAAATCAATAGTCCCTTCAGTTGATTCTCCACCATTAAAGGAATCAGACCTTGAATTTCGCTTCGAAATCATTCAATGGTAACATAATGTCTCTGAATGTTTGTCTACTGGGTGTTCACACAAAGAATATATAACTTAGGTATTGAATCTCACAGGTTTTGTAACTAAATTCCTACCAGAATTGTCTCGTGCCATTGCAAGCCTAGGATTTGGCTCTCTTAAGTGCATGGACTTGTTTCTCACATATTTCCGCCTCTAAAAACTCTCCATACGATATAGGGCCTTCCCTATTCATATTAGAGGGATCTAGCCCGTTTTGGTAACTAAATAGGCAAAATCATGACTAAGCAAGTTCTGGTCTTTAAAATGCTCAAACTCCTTTCAACTATACGCGCTTAGTCAGCGCTGAGGTGAGCTCCAGTTCTCATCTAATATTAGATTTCAAACAACCTTTTTGAATACAGAGGCTATTGCTTATCAATAAGCCATACCCTAACTTTGAAAGTGTTTAAACAACAGTTTTCCAAGATGTGGAAACATGAGACATGCTACGGATGTATATGCCACGACAAAGTCTAATTTTAACCAAATTAAAGTGAAATTGGGCTCTTTAGGTCTCTAGATCAACTTAGCTCAGTTAATTGGTGGATTTCGAAGAGTTTCATCAAGTATTTTCTCAACAGAGCTTTGGTCTTTAATCTTGAATGCATCTTGAGCCTATGGACTTCTCAACTCAATAATTGAACCAAGACTTAGTAAAATGTGACTCATGGAATTCAGCCAACATTCTAATACTGGTTTGTGAGTGTCAAAATCTAATTTTTTTTTTCTTTGACATTCTCTTCAATTTTACACCCTTTTTTTTAGTTGTTGGGATTTGTTTACACAGTAGTGGGACCATTGTAATTGTTTGAAGCTCTTTGATTTTTATTTACTTTGGAACTTGCTTTTGACTTTGATTTTAACCGTCTTAACTACACCAACTTTTTTTTTATTTTTTTTTATTTATCCAATTTTAGGTTTTTTCTTCTTTGTCTATCTTGGTTTTTTTTGTAGGGATATTGGGATTTCTAGCCTTCGATCCAATTCACATACCACTAACATTATAAAATCATTTAAAGTCACTAGAAATAAAAACATAGAAAGATTCTAAATCTGAGAAGATAAAGGTTAGTCGTGCCAAGGATCGAAATATCATGTCGAAACGTCTAAAACGTTAGAAACATTATCGGATTTTCAACCCACTGACATGAAACAAGGGTTGTAACAAAAAATTCTAGAGCTTCAAACGATGATTGAAACATTGATGATTTGGTCGAAACATTAAGATGATTTGACAATAGATTCAAACCAAAGAAGGGGAAAACTAGGCTAATTTCTAGATTTCTCACTGAAAAATCCAATAAAAGAAGGAAGAGAGAGAGGCAATGTTGCTTACTAGGACTCATTAGGTCCAGATCTGAGCAGATCCAAGCCAAATTTCACTCCCGCGATCCAAAAATTCAGTTAGCTCAACTCTCCGAGTCCAGATCTGAGCAAGTAGGTACGTTTCTTCTTTTTTTTTTTTTTTTTTCCCGCTCCTTATGCCTTTTTCTCTGTAGATCTAGGATGAAGCGACCTAGATTTGGCCTTTGCTTGCCCTATGTGTTCGCGTGTTCAATTCTTCTTCTTCTCTCCGCCTCTCTCTCTGAAGCAGTAACTATTCTCTCTCTCTTTGCTAAGGACAGACATCTGTTCTGTTTTTAATCCCCCACCCCCTTCGTCATTGAGAACAGACTAAAGTCTATTTTGTTTTAATCCCCCTCCCTTTGTTTCTTTTATCTTTTTTACTTTATTATAAATTTTATATTAAATTGAGAACTGACAAAACTTATTTACTAAATTGTTATGTTAACAAAATATCTTATTTATTAAATATTTGCAATTAATTTTATGGTATATTAAATATCTGAAATTTTGTATTTTGGTGTACAAAAATTGTTTATTCTATATTTTAATATTAATGAAATAATATTACTTAGTAATTTGATGAGAATTTCAATTAGTAATTATGTATTATGCAAATAATAAGTTTGTTCGATGAAAATTAAATATTTAAAACTAGTAGATGTGATTTTTGCTTGGTGTCATTTCCCTCCAATTTGATATTATCTTGTATAAATGGATTTTAACTCAATAAACATGCTCAATCAATCAATTATTAACCTTATTTTTATAAATGAATGGGTTTTATTTATGTTTCCACGTGTTTCTATATTTTTTCTCTGTTTCCATTGCGATTCCGAAATATTTCCGTTTTTGAATCAACCGAAATCGTACATCGAAACGATATTGCGATATTTGGTCGTGCACAATATAGTAGAATTTCAATCCACATCCTCATCTAGCCACTAGCAATTGAAAGGGATAGATTTGGATTGAACTCCAAAATTTCCAAGTAAAAATGTCTCTATCTCTCGATATGACCAAGAATAATGCACTATGACTTTTATTCGAGGGTAAATTTAAGAATTTTTAAATTAATGTGTGATTACATGCTCAAAAATAAAGATATTTTTTGTATGATATTTCTATAAAATAAATCTGTGTAACAAGCCTTGCCAATATAACAAAAACAGAGAACAAGAAAAAGAAATCCTAAACTGCAACGGAGAACTTAACCCCAATGAATGATATGTCGTGAATGCTCATAGGGTCAAGCTCTACATGCACTCACTCAAGTGTACAAACACTTGTAGATTTTCTGAAGTATTCAAACCTAACTACATCTAGTGGTTTGGTGAGAAGACCAGCCAATTGATCTCATGTTTGGGCATATTGCACGGATATTAGCTTATTCTCTGCTGATTCCCGAATGAAATAATGAATATCAATGTGTTTAGTCCTTGTTGTTGTACAGGTTTTTAGAATTATTTATTGCACTTGAATTATCACAATTCAATGTCAAGGTGTCATGTGCAATCCTTGAGGCCAATAACTTATGCTTTAATGAGATTAGCTGCCGGCAACAATTATCAGTTGCAATGCATAGACGCATCGGTGGATCTTGATGTGGATTTTACTTTTTGCTATGCCATGAGATGGAGTTATTTCCAATGTAAAAGCATCCACCCGGTGTCCTTTTGTGATCTTTGACATTCCCCGCCAAATCGACATTGGAATACCTTCTATCTCAGCAATTGCCTCGGTTAGTTCGTGGAGTATTTAGGTTTAGAGAAGGAGAACAAAACTTAGAAAAGATAAAAGAGTTGCTAGATTATGTCTAGGATTGTGTATTCTATCAGTCACTAGGGATTAAAATTTTATTTCGGTACATTAATTCGATCACTTAGGAAACGGAAATATTTCGACGCATTTTTGAAAACGTTTCGATCTATTTTGAAAACAGAATGAAAAAAATAAAAATTTTAATAATTATTTTTTCAAAATATTGGTTGAAATATACAAAGTTTCTTGGAATATCTTGAAATGTTTTGAAACAATTATGCAAATGCATTAAAATATTACAAAACTCCTTGAAATATTATGAAACACATCGAAGTATTTAGAAATTTGATTCTATCACTATTTCGTTTCGGTTTCTTTGGAACTGAAAACGTTTCGGACGTTTCAAACCGAAATTTTGATCCTTGCTGGTAGCTAAGCTTGACTTAATAAATTTGCTTTTTGTCATAGCTTTCCACATGAGGTTTAAGTTCTATTAAATGTATGTGAAGAGTGTCTTTTTGAATAGATTGCGTCACGAAGAAGTTTATATGGAATAACCTAAAGATTTTAAGCATCCACATCATCCTTGGAACTTATGTTGCCTTAAAAGAGCACTTTATTCTACAAAGTTTCAAGTTTATTCTAACCTAGAAGATAATTAATGTATGGTATGTGAAAGCTCTGACGACCTTTGGATAAAGAAGGTTTGTGCTTTTTATTCTTGAAAGGCATCCACAAATTAAAGTTGAGAAAGAATGTCATTAAATGTACCACCAAATCAGTCATGCAAATATAGTTCAATTGTTCCTTATCGAAAATGTCTTTCAGATGGATAGAAAAGACCATTTACAATCAAGATAACTTATATTGAATCTTAAGTGTGTGCCTAGCCCATTATTTGGTGTTAACTCTATTGGATACTATGTTATAGTTTCTTATTGTTAGCCCCCTTAGCTCGTTGGGATAGCTATAGCATCCAGGTGTTTACCCAATGGCGTCGTGTGCCTTTGCCAAGGTCAAGAGGTGCTTGGCTATGGCACTCCCGTGGTGTAAAGATGGTTCCTTATGGGATCGATGATCCGTGGGATCCTGGAAGCCCCATGCTTTGGCCGACGGAGGCAGCACATACATGGTCACATTAGGCGTAAGCAAGCAGGACTTAGCTATGTAGGATCCAATTGACGTGCATTGCAAGTTTGGAAGACCAAGCCATGAGCTGGGAATGGCTTGACACGTGGGCAAGGAAAATCAAATGCTTTAGGCTACCATGGAAGACATGTGATGATCATATGGGGCAGTTCGAAGGCAGTTGTTGGCTGACTCATTCGGTAGTTACAAAGGTATAATTGCTCTAGCCATGCCTGATGCTTCTGATTGGTTCAACAACATTAGTGCCTGCAATCATATCAGTTGGGGATGTCAACTGCATGACTGATTTAACTAATGTTGGTTGGTGCCAGCAATGCCTAGGCGATTGAGTGTAACCACCATGTATAGCTTTATATATACATTGTTAGGGTCTGCAATAACCCAAGAGTGTTTGGACACGTTTTGTTAGCTGACGCTTAGCAAGAAATCATTTGTGCTTGAGAAGTAAAGGTTGGATCGTTTTGACATGAAATCTTGTGTGCCAACTGTGTTTGATTTGTGCCCATTACCTATTTGATATATTATTTCTGAGCGTATTGTGTATATTTGGCTGAGACTGAGTGTTGGATTTTAGTGCTATCATAAGACAAAAATTTGTGTATAATTTTACCCCCGTAGTTGGTATCAAAGCAAGTTTTCGATCATAACTAATGCAAACGTTGTAAAGTTACGTGAACATGTGACCCATCTGGAATATTTTCTGGGCGCGTCTCAAAGTGATGATGCAACCAGTATGGCTGTGTAGATGGAACAAGATGCTGTCCAGATTGTAGATTTGAGTATGACCTTTGATAAATACGTGACAAACACTGATGCTGTCAACTAGTTGTGGAGGATGTTGTCAAGGCCAATCTGAAGGACTTTGAAGATGAGGTGACCCTGTGAAGAGAGCAATGGTTCCTCAACTCGCTGTGATGTGGATATCTTCGAAGATCAAAGTCCTTGAATACAAGGCTTCCAATGGTACACGAAGTGCCAAGGAGATGGAGAATTTTCTGTGGGACATGGAGCTATACTTAAAGATTGCCCATGTTCTTACGGGAGAGAAAGTGACTATAGCCAGCATGTATCTTTCCAGTTATGGCTGACTGTGATGGTGGACTTAGAATTAGGATGATCCTAGTGCAAGACGGCCCAAAATCCAAACGTAGAATGCACTGAAAAGAGAGGTGAAGGATCAATTCCTACATAGCAACACTTCATAGATTGCTATGGAGTTCGAGTCAAGAAACTGAGGCATACAAGCACAGTTCGAGATTATATAAAGGATTTTAGTTTGATGCTGGATATCAAGAACATGTGTCCGAATAGGACAAATCCTTTAATATCTTATCTGGTTTGCTAGGATGGGCGCACGTCAAGTTGCGTAGGCAAAGGTTGCGTGATCTATCCGCTGGCATTGTTGTTGCGGATGGCCTTATTGACTTCAAGATGGGCAATCTAGGTCTTTTTGAAAAGAAGAAGAAAGATGGCGGCGGCGAGAAAGACAAGGCTGACACTTCCAAGGTTGCAAAGAAGGTGGATTGGAAAAAAAAGAAGAATTTTGATTGTGGTTGCTTTCTTTGAGGTGGTCTTCATTATGTCAAAGATTGCTCCAAGCGGGAGAAGTTAAGTGTCCTCATTGCTAAAACTGTTGAGGAAAGTGATACACAAACTCTACTCGTGTCAACCTCTACACTTGCTAAACATAATCACGGTTGGAAAGGTTTAACCCTGTTCTGAATGTTCCTGATCTATTCGATAGTCTCTCCAAAGCAAATTTTTACACAAAGCTAGATTTGAAGATTGGTTATTGACAGGTTAGAATTGCAGAAGGAGATGAATCCAAAACTCTTTGTGTAACTCGTTATGGTTCATTTGAATTTCTTGTAATGTCATTTGTGCTCATCAACATCCCGACTACTTTCTACAATTTAATAAATGATGTCTTTTACGAATACATCAATGGGTTTGTGGTTGTTTACTTAATGATATTGTGGTTTATAGTGAGTCGTTGGAAGATCACTTAGACCATCTAAGGAAGGTATTATCATGGCTTAAAGAACTGCAACAACGTGACTACTTTGATCAAGAAGGGCTGAAAGTAGGATTGAAATGTTGTTTGTCAAACTGCTCTTGAGAAACTGAAGTGTCTTCTGCACTAGTGTTGCGACTAGTAGACTTCGATTTACCCTTCTGACCAGGCCATTAGAGGAGCCCTCACTCAGGAAGGACACCCTATTGCTTTCGAAAGTCAAATGCTTAAATATGCAAACCAACTCTACTTGACACATGAGCAAGAAATGACTATAGTGGTACATTACCTAGAAATTTGGAGGCACTACTTGTTAGGAACCAAGTTCATTGTGGTGAACACTTCAAGTCCTAGAAGAAGCTAACTCCAAAGCAAGCTCGGTGGCAGGAGTTTCTTGTTGAGTTTGATTTTGTGTGGGTTCATAGGCCAAGAAGGCAGAACCAAGTTGCTGATGCATTGATCAAGAAGGGGGTCCATAATTATGTTGTTTCACTTTCTACTGTGTAGACTGACTTTTTTGAAAGAGTTAAAGAGCAAGCCCAGATTGATGTTGCCTAAGACAAACTGAAACAACAGGTTAGTGAAGGTTTGGTTCAAAAATATTGGCTAGAAGATGACTAGCTAGGACATGATCTGCTCTATGCCAAGGGATGTAGGCTCTGGATCCTTGTGGTAGGGGGACTAAAGAGAGAGTTGATGTAGGAAACACATGATTCCCAATGTGTTGGACATCTAGGAGTCGAGAGGATGCTTGTGTTACTGTCTTGCTCCTATTATTGGCCCAAAATAGAAGATGATGTTGGGGCATATTTTAAGCCTTTTCTAGCTTGTTAACTTGACAAGGTTAAGAAAAAGAAGGCGGGATTCCTCTAGCCTCTCCTCATTCCTGATAGACCATGGCAGTCAGTCTCGATGGATTTCATATGCAACTTTGCTAAAGGTAGATAGCGTGTAGTGGATTATAGTGGTGGTTGATCGATTTTCTAAGTATGTATTCTAGTGCCACATGCTTATCCGACAGATGTTACTGCATAATTGTTTTACAAGCACGTGGTAGAGTATTTTAGTATATTGGAAAACATAATCAGTGATCGTGACACAAGGTTCGCTAGTAGATTTTGGATAGTATTTTTCAATTTCATGGGTTCGGAGTTGGAGTTTTTTGCTCTAATTCACCCACTGATAGATGGTTAGACTGAGCGGATCAATGTGTTGCTGGAGGATTGCCTATGACACTATGTTACTATAAGTCAAAACAATTGGGTGGAGTTATTGGATATTGATCAATTTTGCTACAACTTGCACATGCCTTCTGCTATAGGGATAAGTCCTTGTGAAATGGCTATGGGATAGTTGCCACTTACTCCTCATGAAGTGGTGAAACAGAGAACTAGGGGTTGATGTCTTGCCACATATCAATTTGCTCGTTCTATGCAAGAGTTCTTGACGAAACAAAGGATGGTTTAGAAAAAGCTGTCCAACAAATGAAGAAATATGTAGACAAGGGTCATAGGCCATTGGAATTCAGGTTGGTGATTAGGTTTTGTTGAAATTAACTCCAACAGTTTGGAAGAGGATCAAACGCAAAATAGTGCACGTGGGCTGATTCCTAAATATGATGGTCCCTTCGAAGTGATGAAAAATGTTATGAATGTTGCCAATCGCACGAGTTCCCTAATCAATTGAAAATTCACCCAACTTTTCATATGAGTTTTCTAAAACCTCATCATGAAGATTTGTTGGATATTGGACGAAGACAAGTTAGGAGGGCTCGTCCTATAATCAGGAAACAGTTTGACAAAGAGGTCGACAAGATTTTGTCTCACAAGACCATGGATTAGAGTAAGAAGAATTAGAGGACTGATTTTCTGGTTCATGGAAAAGGTGGCTCCAAGGTAGATGCTAGTTGGGAAAGAAATGTTATTCTTTTGCAGTTTGAGAAACATATCAAGAATTATTGGGACAATCTCTCGACGAGGACGTTGAGTTCTTCTAGTACGGCTATGGCATGTGGGTGCTTGACCAATGGCGCCCTGTGCCTTAGCCATGGTTGGGAGATGCTTGACTAAGCACTTCTGTGGTAAAAAGATGGCTTTCTATGGGATTGATGATCGGTGGGATCCGGAAGTCCCATGCGTGGTTGAGGGAGGCAACACATGTATGGGTACAAGCAAGTAAGCAGGGCTTAGCCATATGGGCTCCAATTGAGGTGCATTACAAGCTTGGAAGACCAATCCATGGGTTGGGGATGGCTTGGCACATGGGCAAGGGAAATTGGATGCTTTGGGCTAACAAGGAAGACATGTTCTGATCATATAGGGCAGTTTTGAGTAGTTGCTGGCTGACTCATGCGGTAGTTACAAAGGGCATAACTACTGCAATCATGCCTGATGCTTCTGATTGGTTCAATAACATTGTGGGGATTTGCATGACCCACAATCGTTGAGGGCGAATCTGATTGATGCCTACAATTCTAGCCGTTGGGGATGTCAATTGCATTGCTGAGTCGGCCAAAGCTGGTTGCAGTCAGCATAGCCTAGGTGGTTGGGTTGTAACCACCATTTATAACTTTATATACACATTGCTAGAGTTTGCAATAACCCAAGAGGGTTTGGGCACATTTTGTAAGAAAACCCTTAGCCGAAAATCCTGTGTTTAAGAAGTAAAAGGTTGGGTCATTTTGGTCTGTAATCTCGTGTGCCTGGTGGGTGTTTAATTCGTGTCCATTACCTGTGTGATAAATTGTCTCTGTAAGCATATCATGTGTGTTTGGCTGATTGAGTGTTGGATCTTAGTGCCATCAGATGGCAAAAATTCGAGTATAATTTGACCCCAGTGACACCTATCATGGTGCCAAGTTACTTCGACTTCAAAACGGACTTAATGTCTATAACTTTAGGCCATTGGACTAAATGCAGTGGTACTCAAGAGTTCTGTTTTTGATATCTAAGGATCTCAAATTTCCCCCCTCTTACAGGTTTAGGATGTGATCGAGCATTTTGTGGTGCTTATTGGCATTCTGAAGGCATTATAGGAAGTCATTCTCATCCGGTGTGCAGTCCTGCGACTTTCAAACCAGTAAGCTCTTTTATGCTTTCTGTTTATATGATTGTCTCTGCTTGTGTGTTCTGTATATGTATATTTTGATTGCATTTACTTTATTTTTTTTGTTTCCAAATACTATAATTACATTTAGAGAATGTTTCCATCTGTGACAATCTAATTCGTTATTATTGGACATGGTCATTTGAAGAGCTTTTCCTTTTTTTTTTTTAATGTCTGATAGGGTGTTTCCAATCTATTTCTTCTTCTCTTGGATTTTAGTTGGCAAAATGCTAAGTTAATTGCTGGTTTTTAATCAACCTCCTCAAGCAGTCACTGGAGTTGGTAGGAAATTTGTATTCAAGCATATTTCATACTCTTTTGAAGCCATTTTTTTTGCAAATTTTTTGAGCCAATAGAAAGAATCAATTAGCGCCAGAACAGTGAAGCCACACAAAAACTGTGTGTTGCACTTAGACTGATATTTGATAACACCGATTTTTATTTGTTTTGTTGGTTTAGGGATGACATTAGATGAGCCATATTCTACAAGTGCATGCAATTCATTTTTGCCTGCTCCAAGTGTCTTGTAAAATCCTGGCCAGACCTAGATTGCCATGCTGAAATTCTAACAAGATCTATAAATTCTTACTTGTTTGACTTCTTTATTTATTGTTCTAGTTAATGTTTTTCACTGATGAGGTACATTGTTATTAGAGCTATATGATCATTTATGTTATGCATCAATGGCTACCATTTACCAGAGTTGTTCTTCCATTCATACTGCAAATCATTTCTGATTGATTGGCAATGGACTATTTTCTTCGCCATGCCCTTTGTGATCCTTGGCATATTTATTGTATTTTTTGTAAAAGTAAGTTCTATTGTTGAGACGTTGTAAAAGCCTACTTTCGGGAGTTTCTGAGGTCGTTAATTGCTGACAACAACATGAGGATAATCATATTTTTCTTTTTTTTTTTATTATCCGTAGTGATTCTAGATATGCCCACAAGAGGGATAAATCATAAATGTCATTGTGCTTGCGTTGAACATCTTGCAATGAGTTTGTCAAAAAAAAAAAAAAAGAAAAAACATCTCGCGATGAAGTGTAGGGTTAACTCGGGCCTAATGTTACTTGAGAATTCTTATGCTATTGATGTAAGTTTATCACTACAATTGTGATTACATCCCTTGACATTTAGGTTTATTATCTGACCACCCCTAACATTTTCGGAATGACACAAAGATCCCATGTAGAGATTTTTATTCAAAAATAACTTATTTATCCTACAAAATTAAACTAATTTACCGTTCAAAATTCGGTTACAATTGATCAAAATATAAATAGAAAATAAAAGTAAGAACTCATCCATCAGCTCAGCGTTTGCCAACTTAGCAGTCCCCCATAGACAATTCTAGCCAGTTTGTGGAGGTCTCCTTTCTTATAGAACAAAAGAAAGAGAGAGAGGGGGAGAAAACTAATGGGTTTTTGGCTAAATTAATAATCCCCTAGTGAGCATGTTTATACATAACTCAAAAGTTCAACTTACATCTTTGGCAAGACGAAGGCCTTTTCTGAAATATGTATCACATAAGGCTCCAAGTAAGCCAATTTTTAGAGATCCCTCCAAGAACCATTACATCAAGGAACTTTGCAGCTTCTTATTACATTGTGAACATCTCAAAATACATTTATGATTTTGTAAAGCAACCCAACATTAGGTTTCAAGCCTTGAAGCTTCATTCTCTTAAGAAACTCCAAAGGTTCTCAAAATTTTCCTTCTTTACAAAGTCCATGAATTAAGCAACTATTAAGTTATCAAGCTGGTAACGTGGCAATGGTAAAAGAGAGAATGAGTGAGAGAAAGAGAAGAGTGGCTAAGAAATAGAGAACAATCAGTCGTGTAGGCTAGGCTGCCTTACACTCATGTTTATAATTGAGTAATATTAGGGTAATTATAATATTCCCATATAATAATTAACTTATGTCTAATATAGAAAATAAGAAGGACGCCTAGTCTGATGAATGATATCATGATCAACACAAATGTATGCATAAAAGATTGTACATATTTAAGGGCATTATCGAAACGAAATATCTTGGTACATTTATCAAATTGTACAAGGGTTTCATTATAGAAGATAAAATTTTTTTTAGGGAATTCAGAATGACTTTTGGTAAGAAACATCCAAGTCATACAAGAATAATCATTAAGAAAGATCACAAAATAATGAAATGCAAGAATACTTTTTATTCTTGAAGGATCTCAAATGACAAAGTGGACAATAGCAAAAGGACCAAAAGGACTAGACTGATGATTTGTACTCCTAGAAGGAAAGAACTAGGTGATACTTGCCTAATTGACAAGTCTCACACTCTAACATAACATAAGGATTCAAATTAGAAATGACTTGAGGAAGTTTTTGTAGTGAAGGATGACTCAATCGAAAATGTCACTAGAGGGGAGACATGGTAGCACTCAAGGCAACAATTGTTGCTTTGGAATCTAAATAGCAAATTTCATTATGTTTATGCCCTAAACTAATCACCTTCTTCGTTCAGAGGTCCTGAAAAATACTAGTTAAAGAGCATGTCACTAAATGCTATAAAGATTTGATTAATTGACTCATAGAAAACTGGTTAAAAGAAAATTGAGGGACAAATAAACAAGATATTAATGAAATTGATTTAGTAGGATGGAGATCTCCAATCCCACGTATTGGCTTAAAAGAACCATTAATTAACACAATACGCCTGTTAGAAGAACAAAAGTTAAAAATAAGGAGAAAATACGAGGCATGTGGGCACAAAGTCCTGAATCAATAATCCAAGGTGGTGAAAGGTGCTACATGTGCAATTATCTATAGTGGCTAAACCTACAGCTGAAGTAGGCAAATGGGGAGAGAGTGAAGACAATTACGGGATGAGCTAACCAAGTTGAGAAATAAGATCATCATGAGAGGCAAATGTAGATGTAGCATATCCACTAGTCGATGGCTGAGATATTGGAGGGGTCAGGTCATCAAAAATCTTATTAGTATAGGCTAGTCTTTCATGTACTTTATCCCAACTATAATCCTCAATATGTTCAGCAACTCCACAATAAGAATATTTCCGCTCAGAACGATTGTCATAACCACCACGACCTGTGCCTCTATCACCACGATTACCACATGGGGTTGGATGACAACCACCACTAGGACCTTCACAACTACCGTCACTAGAGAATAAAGTAAAGGATTCTTCGAGTCAGAGAGGCTCTCTGATAGATAAGAATAAGCGTTGGCAGCAATTAGAAGTTTGTCACTAACCAAAATTTGAACTTTAAATGCACCATATTCAGAATTAAGATTAGACAAGAGTAAAGCAATCTAAAACTCTTAACATAGTCGTTGTATCTCTAGATCCTCACTCAATGGTTGATAAAGTAGAAGATCTTCCCATAGCTCCTTCAATGTGTCAGAATGCTCAACCAGAGACTTATTTCCTTGCTTGGTATTAAACTGCTTCTCAAAGAGTTCATTGATCTGGGACACATTATGTTCCTATAAGTACATCTCCTCAAGAGAGTTTCATATCTTCTTAGCTATATCAAGAAGTTGAACATTAGAAGTTACACCATGCTCCATACTAAGCCACAACCATGGAATTCTCACTCCACCGGTTTTCAAAAATTTTGAAAGTCTTAAGAGGAGGACTTTTAGTCAGATACTTGCCATGTAAGAAAATATTAATTGCAATGGCCTAATAATAATAATTGTGTCGATTCAATTTGATAGAGGTGATCTGTATGACTTGATCATCTATCGAATGAACTTTTCTAACTTGATTTTTTGCAGAATTATCCTTGACATCCTCTGAGTCGCCATAGTAAAACCCATGATCAACTATGCGATAATAGAGAATAAGATAACCAATAATCTTTAAATAACCACAATCACACAAAAAAATCACAAGAAAGTCAAGGAATCTGCTCCAAAATTATTACAAGAGAGGTACTAGAGATTAGTGGGGAAATTGACATATCTCTCTCATACTTGGCAGGATATTGCTTATGCGGTGGAGGTTGTAAGTCAATTCATGCATGATCCATGAACTCCTAATTTTGAAGCTGTTTATCGTATCTTGACGTATTTCAAGTCAGCTCCAGGGAAATATATCTTGTTCTCCAATAATGATCACTTGAAATTGAGAGCATCCCTTGACATAGATTGGGCAGGTTCAGTGGATGACAGAAGATCCACTTTGGGCTACTGTACCTTGATTGGAGGAAATATTGTTACATGAAACAGTGAAGTCTAGTACAGAGGCTGAATACAAAGCAATGACCATACAGTTTGTGATTTTATGTGGCTCCAAATTTTATTGAGTGAGCTCAGAATTCGAGATGATGGGCCTATGAGACTGTACTGTGGTAATAAAGCGGCTATCAATATTGCACACAATCTAGTTCAAAATAATAGAACTAAACTTATCAAAATTGTTCGACATTTTATCAAAGAGAAGTTGAACAAGAGTTTGATTTGCATGGCTTTTGTGAAATTAATAAAAAAAGTCGGTCGATGTTTATACAAAAGGGTTTAGTAGCAAGTTTTTCATCATATCATTCGCAAGTTGGGCATGAGAGATATACATGTACCAACTTGAGGGAAGTGTTATATTATATTTGGTTAAGATGTATTTCTATCTTAAGGGTATTTATTTTTTGTTTCTTTGTGGTTAGATATAAATTGTAATGTAACTGTATAACCCTAACACACTACTTTCTTCTCGTAATATTCTCTTATTTCTTTTATTTCTCATCTTTTCTTCTCCAAACCCTAACGGTTTTACAAACTAACTCGAATGTTTGCCAACAATATTTCTCTGATGACCATGTTTTATTTCAAGTAGTATCAACGACTGTTTGCCGTACCAACATTTGTGATCTTGCCGTGAGTGTGTGTAGTTATGCTTGTGAAATTTTTTCCTATTCTTTAGATGTATTTACTATCGTACTGGAAGGCAGCCCAATACACGAGGCTCCCGCCACTGCAGTGGGTTTTAGTTATTGACTATCGTATTGTGTCATGAAATTTAATTTCACTTTTGCTTTGCAGATCTCAGAACATACAATCACTAGAATCCCATTTGTGGCCCATGAAAAGAATCGACACGAACAAGATGTATGAATTTTTTTTTTATTTTTGGTAATTAAAAGTGTTAATGCCATTTGAAGAATTGATACGACTATAACTTAGTGGTCTTAGATCACAGAAAGGTGTATTAGGCAGATGGGGAGAACGACGCAGGATGTTATCTCAGATTGGATTACAAGGCTGAACAACAGAGAAATAGGTAATTATATGAGGTCATTCTCTGTATTTTGAAACATGGAAATGGAGTTTTCAAGTTTCTGTTTGTTAATATGGGGCATCATCTGTTTTGGTACTCTCTACATGGTTCACCTTGGTACTAAGCCATCCATAAAACGAGGCACTCTTAGATCTTCTATCATTTTCTCTTTCTTCTCTGTAGGATCTTTTTTTGCTACAATCGTTAATTTCATCTCACTATTTCTGTGCTAGGTAGAATTAAATTTTATCTAAACCCATTATTTTCTGTTAAATCAAGTTGGTCTTCAACTCTTCCCGTGATATGTTGTGCTTGTGAATGACCCTCTCTCTCTCTCTCTCTCTCACACACACACACACACACACAAACACAGATATTGCTTTATTTAAAGAATGAGAATTTTGTCCCCAACTGCCCTTGTTTTTACAAAATGTAGCATACTACATTTGTCCTAAAGATTCTTCAATTCGTAGCACCGTTAAAAGTGCACTGGCCAATGTGAGGATCTGTTATTTTTCTTAGTCAGAGATTAGTCAAATCTGTTTTTACATTTTCACTGACTTTGCCTACCAGCTGCTGTTACCAAACGCGATTAAATTCTCTTTCGCCTCTATTGAATAGATGATGTAGTTTAGTTATATAGTTTTGTGTTCTCTGCAGATCGAACAAGAATGCCATTGAATCATATCGAAGTGATAACTGCTGGGACACATGTTTGCAAGTGAGTTTCATGTTATATCCATCCACATTGGAGATGCTTAGCACAATATTTTTAAACTTGGGTTGCAGTGGTTCAACGAGTCTTTCCACTTATCTCATTGTGCTCAAGGGCTATACTGAAAAATTCTTAGTTCATATTGCAATGGACTAAATGAAATCTCTGAGTGTGTGTTTATCTACTTTCGAATTTTGAAGTTTGACATGAGTTACATTCCCATCTATTGGTTAAGACTTAAGAAGAGAAAGTGACTATTACTTCATTGCGTTGTTCTCAAAATTTGGAATGCTATGAAGGGTGGATTAGATCAACTCTTTTATTGGATGAGACCATTTTTTAATGTCTTTAACAAGTTGGAGAGGAGAGTGAAATATGAAGGGCAAGTATTAGGTGTTCCTCAAATAACTAGTGAAGTTTGGTGGCCTTTCGGTTGTGCTAAGCATTATAATGAACCTGCAGACCAAATCTTACTCATCCCTGAAAAACGAAATAAAAATCATAAACTCATTAAGCAAATTATGAAGCAACGTTTCGTAATTTGTTTAATTGCCTAATGCTTATGTGGGGATTTACTTTATTATGGATGGTTGAAACTCAAATAATCAATTATTAGGGTTTAGGTTTAGAAGAAGAAAGAGAAGAGAGAGAGAGGAAAGTAGATTGAGAAAATAATGTGATACCAACACCCTGTCATCTATTTGTATTAGATTGATATTAGAGACATTTACAATATGAGGAAAGTAGAACATAGTATGAAAGTGACATAACTGGAAAGTAAAAAAGGAAAGTGGATCTTTAATACTCCCCCAAGGCTGGAGCATAGAGACCAAAAATGTTCAAACTTGGAATAAAAGTTATTAAAAGTGAACTATGTCAATGGTTTGGTGAGGATATCACCTAGTTGATGACCAAACTTTACATAAGGAGTGATAATCTCTTTCCGCATTAAGAAATCCCGAATAAAATGACAATCAACTTTGATGTGTTTGGTAAGCTCATAAAACACTAGATTACTAACACATTTTATTTCTTACCACGCAAGTAACAAAATTACCACCAACAAATGTATAGTAACAAGAAGTAGATCTTCTATTAGTACGACTATTGGCCTAATCAACGTAAGAAAATCCAGTAATAGTTATGAAGGACAATGGCTAATATAACAATCCTCTACCCGTTGCTACTTTCAAATACCGACGAATATGGCAAATAATTTCTTAATGAGGTTTATGAGGAATATGTATAAGCTGACTAACAACACCAAGACAAGTAATGTTAAGACGTGTAACTTTGAGATAAATAAGCTTACCAATCAACCTCTGATAATGTCTCGTGTTCACAAACATATCTGCACTTTTAGTATCCAATTTTACCATTGGATCCTTTAGAGTATCAACTGGACATGCACCAAGGGTACCTGTTTTAGAGAGTAAATGTAAGTCATACTTCTATTGGCACAAACTAATACCTTACTTTGATCGAGCTACTTAACTACGAACAAAGTATATAGAAGGCTTAAATCTTTGGTGTGGTACCGTTTTCCCAACTCTGTCTTAAAATGAACCATAGTAGTCGATAGTAAATGTAAGACATACTTCTATTGGCACAAACTAATACCTTACTTCGATCGGGCTACTTCCCAGCCAAGAAAGTATGGAGAAGGCTTAAATCTTTGGCGTGGTACCATTTTCCCAACTCTGTCTTAAAATCAGCCATACTAATCGAGTCATTGTCATTGATAATAATATCATTGATATAAATTATGAGAACACTGACACGTACGATGGAGTTGTGTGTAAACACAAAATGGTCTGAATTAGATCACTGAAAACCATACCGAAGTATAACCACACTAAATTTATCAAACTAAACACAGTGATTGTTTTAGGTCGTACAATGCTTCCTTTAATCGACGTACTAGTTGAAATAGTAAATAGAATATTAGGGTTACAAAAAACGAAAGAAAAGAGAAAAAGAGAATAAGGAGAGGCAAGAGAGAGTAATCTGTTATGTGTAGCAACTAGGTTGCTCTACACTATATTTATAACTGAGCATTGTGAAAATAATTACAATATTACCCTAGACTAATTAACCTATGTCTATTATATAGATTAAGAAACACTCCTTCTCAAACTGGAGTATAAAGATAAAAAATACTCAGTTAAACCATAAACTACTGAACACTGACTGAGCCAATGGTTTGATAACAATATCACCTATTTGATCACCGTACTTTATATATGGACTGATGATCTCTTTTTGCAATAAGAGATCTCTAATGAAATGACAATCCACCTCAATGTGTTTGATACGTTCATGAAATACCAGATTACTGGCAATGAAGATAGCTGCTTCGTTGTCACAATGCATCTGTAGGGAAGACCCATTAAGTCTCATATGATGAAGTAAAGAGTGGACCCATAGCATCTCACAAGCAGTGTGTGCTACTCAGCCTCTGCACTAGAACTTGCATTTATGTTTTGCTTTTTGTTGCATCAAGTAATAAGATTACCACCAACAAATGTATAATAACCAAAAGTAGGTCATTCATCATCATGATGACATGCCAGTCCGCATTTGAAAAACTAATAATTATGGATGATGATGGACGGTATTAACAATCTTTTCCTAGAACTTCTTTCAGTTAGCGAAGTATATGACAGATAACCTCTCAATGAGGCTTACGAGGATCATGCATGAACTGACTCACCTCACCAATAACATATGTAATAGCTAGATGTGTAACTATAAAGTAAATCAACTTACCAACTAACCTTGGATAACGTCCTATATTATCATATACTTCACCATTCTCAGGATCTAACTTAATTGTAGAGTCCATAGACGTATCAATCGGATGCGCACAAAGAGTACTTGATTCAAATAGTAAGTCTAGTGCATACTTTTGCAGTCACAGACTGATACCCTCATTTGATCGAGCAAAATTCAATCCTAGAATTTACGAAGAGGCCTAAGTCTAACAGGTATAAAATTGTTTCCCCAAATAGGCCT
>CAUOFW020007705.1:0-20103 GCA_963454935.2 Ilex paraguariensis | reverse complement strand
GGTCGAATATTGTGGACAATCTCTCTGGCATGTGTCCCTCCTGACCAACATAGAAAGCAACACCATGACATAGTAGCTCTTGGTCCTCCCATAGGATAGTTCCGTACAATGTGCCCAACCTGCCCGCAACGGTAACAAGTAACTGTACTCTTCCGATACTACCCCATCTCTTGACCCAGTGCAAAGGAAGATGATCCACTCGCTCCATGTCCTCGACTTTGGAATGGGACTTCTGACTTCTTCTTACTTGCACCCTTCGGAAACATTCCTCTCCAGACTCTGCTAAGGAAACTTCCCTTGGAACCTTGTTCACTTGGCTTATATCTTCCTCTTTTTGCTTGTTCACTTGCACTTTCCATTTCTTTCAAATCAGCTTCCACAATCAGGGCTTTGTTGTATAATTTTGGAAATGTGGTTAACTCCAGCATCGAAATACAGGATCTAATATTGTAATTTAGCCCCATCTGGGATCTTCTGCATCTTTCGCCCTCATCTGCGACAACAGAAGACATAAATCTAGACAAAGTACTAAATTTACTCTCGTACTCCAGCACTGACTGATTCCCCTATTGTAGATGTAAAAATTCATTATGTTTCTGATATCGATAACTCTAGAGAAAATACTTTTTGTCAAAAGCATCTGTAAACTGCCGCCATGTGGGAATTCTACGAACTGAACTGGCCTCTCCTTCAGTGCACACTGGCAGCAATACTCTCTCCATAGCCTCCCCCAATACTGGGCTTCCTCTACTAACATAAAAGTGGATAATAACAATTTATCCTCATCACCAACTCCCATCACTCTGAATATCTTCTCAATGCGTCGTAACCAATTTTTGCCTCTAATGGACCTGCAGTTCTCGTAAATATTGGTGGATCAAGCTTTTTAAACTGTTCGCACAACGTACCCTGGGTTTTCCTGTTTCCATTCGCGTCATATGTGCTCAAAGTACTTAACTGTTGCTTCCCACAGTTGCCTAGCCCCCAAATCTCCTGGTTCCTCCTTCACCGGGGTCGTTTTCCCCTATCTCCAGCCCGAGTAGATGACCCTTCTCCTTCCATGTATCACTGTAACACATGTGAATGTCGCATATGGGTAATGATAACATGCAATATATATTTCACACATTCACACGGACCTCTAACACCCCACACCTAAACAAACCAATCCCTAAGTCCACTATCACGCTAGACTCAACTCGACTACCAAATTATAAATTTTAGCTCTGATACCAACTAATTTTTCACGCCCCATCTTGGTCTCCCAAGGATGAGATGCGACTAGGTTTTACATACACCTGTGAACAATTATTATAAGCTGGACTAATCAAACATGATATAATCCCACAGGTGCAACAACAAC
Source organism: Ilex paraguariensis (assembly GCA_963454935.2). NCBI lineage: Eukaryota > Viridiplantae > Streptophyta > Magnoliopsida > Aquifoliales > Aquifoliaceae > Ilex > Ilex paraguariensis. The sequence continues at coordinate 18,740 of CAUOFW020007705.1, read as the reverse complement.
ACTCATCACCTTAGTTATTAAGCATGATGGTAAAACATGTCTAATAACCTGTACTATATATAAACACCTATACCAATCATTTATTTCCCAGGTTATAGACATATACAAAATTTCATACCCACATAGCATACATCACAAAGTATGCTTGTTGAGTCTATTTACAAATATATACTATTAACGTGCCATAAATATCTCTCATACACATAATATACAGGCCAACAGTTAATCATACCGACACTCAACCTGAGTGGTATCACACTAACGTTGCACAAGACTCAATCAATTGGACAGTAGACCGGTCTACATCCTCCTCTATAGTACCTGAAAGAAGAAACTTAGGGGCTGTGAGCTAAATCACGCGCTCAGTGAGTATACATGCAGTATATGGAATGAAAATGATAGTAATACACTGCAGTAGATAGCTACTACGTAGATACACATATCAAACAACAACATCAATCCAATTCCAAACAATTCACAAGCCACATCACATCCACACTACCCCTCATTGGGTAATCGATCCCACATGGATTTGTGTCTCCCGAACCTCCCTGGAATACCACAGTGCTAGCACATCACTGCACGCCCATGACCAAGCATCGACGCCCCTGTCTCAAACAGTGCGCCACATTCCACAATACACAATATACAGTACAAAGCATCATCCAATCACATAAACACGTAGCACATAATCCTAAAGAATTACTATTAAATTCTATCATTTACTATCATCTGATAATACATTTTTCAAAACATATAAAGATATATACCCACCTCAGATGTACAAATCTACGGCCCTCCGATCCTATTAGTGGATCTTTTCGGTGTCACCGTACCTATTTCAATACTGACTGTCTCACTTGTTCCACCTAACACATTGGTAATTACAATATCAATATGGTTATCAAACTTAATAATTAATCATGTACTAATGCATGCAAATGATGCACCCCAAAGTGCCCCGGTAACTCCGGTTACCCCGGTTACCATCCTATCCACTCACACACTAGCACTTTTGTTCTAGGGATCACATTTCCTCCCTAAATTCCAAATTCAATTACATTAATCACAATTAGGATTAAGCAGGTCAAACACATTGACCGGGGGCCAATTTTCACACATTTTGACCCCAAATCCTAAAAATATACTTCTGGCATTTCATACATTTCGCACCGGATATTATACTCATTTGCATTCGAAAGTCACATTATCATATCAAGCATCATCTAAAAGTGTTGCACGCAAAATTGCAGGTCATTTGGATTAAAGTTCACACATGTGATAATAACATTTAGAAATTAGGGTTTCGGCGCTACCGCACCCCTTTCCAATTTTTATCGTACTTTTTATTTAAAACCGTCACACTTCATCTTACACACACATTTAATCATGAAATTTCAGCCCCTAATTGAACCTTTAAATTACCCATTTCACTCTCATAATTTCGGTTCCAACCTAGCCCTCAAAAACATACTGAACATTTCAAATAACCATTTTTTTACATTTTTCCCATCTTTATTTTAATACCCATTTGGAACCTATCTTTAATAGCCCGTTAATTATGCTAAATATATTTAATTACACCCATACAACTCTGTTTTGACATTAACTAAATCACCCATGAAATTTGAATTAAAACAACCCATTAAAATAAAATAAAGCAGCTCATGTGTGTAAATTAAAACAACCTACTCATTAAAACATGCTAAAATAGCCCACACGTGTATAACAACATATATATTAAAACTAATCACAACGTACGCTTAAATTGAGTCATACATACCTTCTTTGCTCACAGTTCAAGTGGATACATGCGTATATATTTTTTTTCCTTTCTTCCTTTCTTTTTCTCTTTCTTTTTTTTTTTTTTTCCTTTTCTCTCTTGCTCACCTCACTCTCTCGGCTCCCAGCTGATCAGAACACATACACTTAGTTTCTCTATTAAACACACACATACACTTACACCATTAAAAACACACACACACTTACACACGGCATACACATACACACACACGGCACACCTTTATTTTTATTTTAAAAACATGTGTAAAGTTAGGTGAATAATTACACTTGCTCCCCCCAAATTTTTAAATAATTTTAAAATCGACCCACTAATATTTTTACACATGAAATTCCTATAAATGGTCTCACTCATACAACACTAACGGAGTCCACCTACCCAATGTATTCTCACATACATCATGGCTATAAAAGATTTAATTTAATTCACCTTTTAATAATTTTACATAATTATAATTTAACCCACAAAATTATATTAATATATGTGCAATGCGTGATTGGGTCTCACACACGGGAAGTACTCCTCCAATCAAATATTTGATTATGGGGTCCATCCAACCCAGCGGCGCTCTTCGCACTTGCATCGATAGTACCTGCTCGGTCTTTGTGTCTCTTATACTCGGACTCTCTTATACTAGGACTCTCCCGATTTTCAATAATAATATACGAGTCACCTTTGAGGCCAAAGCCGAGGTGAGACAAGCCAACGCATCAGCATGGGTATTATGATCCCTTGAAATGTGGGATACTTCTACCTTTTCCAACTTCTCGATTCCTGATGTTGCCTTCGGATGATATGCCTTCATCCTGCTATCCCAAACCTCAAAGTCGCCATTGATTTGATTTACAACCAACTAGGAGTCACAGAAAATTTAGAGGCGTCTCACCCCCGATCGAATATGCGGTATCGAGTTCTGCCAATAACGCCTCATACTCGACCTCATTATTAGATGCTTTGACTCCCCATTTGACGCTCTACCGTGAATCCTCCGGAACTGATCAAATACTACACCTACTTCTACCCCACTCGCGTTCAAGGATCCATCTATATGTAAGTTCCAAACGTCATCATCAAAAGTTATCAATTCTTGTGGAGGCTTGGATGCGGAGACCTCAGCAACAAAGTTGGCAAGAATCTGCCTTTGATGGAAGTACGGGGTTTGTATCTTATTTCGAACTCTCCGAGCTCCACAGTCCACTTTGTCACCCTCCCAAATTTGTTGGCTTTACGAAGGATGGGCTTGAGGGCCGATCGGTCAAGACTTCTATAGTTTGTGCCTGAAAGTAATGTCTAAGTTTTCTCGTCGAGACTATCAATGCTAGTATGAGCTTCTCCATCGGCAAGTACCTAGCCTCGGCATCAAGAAAGGTTTTGCTCACGAAATAAACAGGCCTTTGCACCCCCTCGTGTTCCCTGACCAGAGCCCCATTAACTGCCCCTTTCGATACAGATAAATAGAGGTTCAACACTGCTCTCTTTGTTGGGGACAGACAAGGTGAGGGGGGATCTCAGGTACTCTTTAATCCCCTTAAAGTGCTTGGTCACATTCCTTATCCCAAGTCCCTTTTGTTGCTCAATTAAGCATGGCAAAGAATGGTTTGCACCTCTCCGAGGACTTGGAGATGAATCAGTTGAGGGCAACTAGCATTCCAGTCAGTTTCTAAATGTCTTTAGTAGTCTTCAGCGCTTGGATACTCTGCATGGCCTGCAACTGCTCGAGATTGGCTTTTATGCCCCTATGCGTGACCAAGTACCCCAAAATTTTGCCTGAGCTTACACCGAAGGCACACTTTGAGACATTAAGCTTTAGCCCATATCTCTAGAACATGGTGAACACTGCTCCGAGGTCCCAAAGATAATCAGAACCCTTTTTTTTTTCACTAGCATATCATCAATATAAAACTCCATGGTGACACCGAGTTGTTGCTTAAAAATCTTGTTCATCAACCGCTGATAAATGACACTAGCATTCTTCAGCCCGAACGACATTACCATGTAGCAATAGATCCCTCAGGGCATAATGAACGTCGTCTTCTCTTGATTTGATTCATGCAAGGGAATTTGATGATAACCCGCCCGAGCATCCATGAAGGAGATACGTTTATGACTCGTGGTAGCATCTACAAGCTGATCGAATTTTGGCAATGGATACTTGTCCTTGGGACATAATTTGTTCAAGTTCGTGAAATCCACGCAAACTCACCATTTCCTCCTTTTTTCTTCACGCACACCGTGTTGTACAACCATTGGGGGAACTGTACTTCTCTGATGGAACCCGCCTTTAACAACTTATCCACCTCTTCGTCTACTGCGTGATGGGGGTCCGTTCTTCGAGCTTTTTGTCGTACGGGTTTGAAAGACAGGTCCACATGAAGCCGATGAGTCATTACCTCGACACTTATTCCCGCCATCTCAGCTTGGGTCCATGCAAAAATATCAGAATTTTGGCACAAGAAGCTTATCATGTCAGACTTCTCGGTGCCGCCTAGTGACGCCCCTATTAAAAAGAATCTCTCCTCATCCTCGGGTTTCAGAAAAAATTTGACCAGGGTCTCCGTGGAATGATCGGCTAGTTTTGTAAGGGGGTCATCCACACCAGGCTGACCAAATTGTGATTGCTATTTAGCCACCACTGTCTTGGGATCACGCTCTTGAGCTTGGTCACAGACCCCCAGTCTTTACTGCGGTGTAAAAGCAACTTTTTGATGACGTCTGATCGCCAAGAATCTCCATGACACCCCTCAGAGTGGAAAACTTTATCTTCTAATGATTGGACGAATGCACCGTCTTCATCAAACTTGTAGACTAAAAGTGTGATTACCAAAGCGTTGTCATGCAGGAGCACTAACCACTAAGGTCGGTATCGGAGAAGTGGATGACCTCGGCGTCTGGCCGTGGCCTTTTAGACGATTGTTCCTCACCCCTACTTTCCTCCACTTTCACTACCAGTGAGACCCTTTGGTGATCGGCCCGGAGGGAATTATACGTTGGTCTCTCAACTATACAAGCGTGAATTACTTCAATCACGGTTGTTGCTTCCTAAGACACGTCGACAACTACTCCCGCAGAGCCTCTAACAGGTATCTTTTCAATAAACTCCCCGAGATGCCCATCTTAGACTAATTGCTCGAGGAAAGACTTGTACACCCTACAATCTTCAGTCAAATGCCCCACAGATCGATGATAAGAACAATGAGAAGTCGAATCCCTCGATAATGGGTCTCCTTGTATCTTCGGCGGCCACCTAAAGAAAGGTTTTCTCCTTTATCTTGTGCAGCATCTTATGAAGACCGTGTTCACCCCCTAAAAGGACAAACGACTTGGAGTAGGGTTTGGCACCCCTTTCCTTGTAGGCACTTCCCTTTTCCTTTTCCTCAGCGCTAGGGCCCTACCCTCGGGCACCATGGACTCTTCCTCCACCCTGGCGTACTTATTTATCCGAGCCATCAGGTCCTTCATATCTATCGGGGCTCTCTTAGCCAGAGATCTATATAGGTCGGTGTCTCGAGACAATCCCAGCCAAAATGTCGCTGCAGCCATGACTTATAAGCATCCATCGACCTCGTTAACTTCCTCCCAGTACCTGATTGCGTACCGCTGAAGGGACTCTCCACTCCTCCGTTTGAGTGTCAGCAATGTGCCGATGTCCTTCAGCCTTTTAATACTAGTAATGAATCGAGCTACAAAAAACTCGTTCATTTGCTTTTAAGACCTAATACTCTCAGGGGCCAAGCTCTTATACCACCTCATTGTAGTGTCCCCCAAGCTCATAGGGAAAACTCGGCACAATAGTTTTTGATCGATGTCGTAAAGGGACATCAATTGTTTGTACTATCGTAGCTGGCTCTTAGGATCCGTTCTCTTGTCATAAACCTTGAATCGGGGGATGGTGAACTTCTTGGGCATCTTAGTCTCCTAGATCGCCCAAACGAACGGGGAGATGAATTGTTTATCCTCTTCATCCCCCTCGGGGTAGGGTCTTCGGTGCTTGGCATCTAAGCATGCTCGAAGGTCCTCTCGGGGCCTTATTTTTCTAGGCCCCCTTGCAGTGGACTCCATGTGGGACTCGATCACCACGACACCCTTCAATAATCTATGATGGAGATCCCACCGATAGGCTTGCCCGGCAATGATCCTATTCTGATTTTTCCTCAGGAGCAGGTATTCCCCAACTTCAGGGGTTACTCTTCTCGCCTGTGCACCTGTGTAAGCTCTTCCCAGGGACACGTAGCTTTGCGCCCCTGGAATCACCTTGGCTGAAACTTCGGTCTTCACGTTTGCTACTCTGCCAACTGGCACTCCCCATTTGCTTGAAATCATTAAGCCAATTCTACACCTTGGCATTATCCTTCTCAAGTCACTTAAGGCAATTCCCCATCCCTTTTTCCACCAGCTCAACGATTTCACGAACCAAGGGGTCTTGCCCCCAAGGCCTTGATCCATGGGGAACGTTCGTTGTGAGGCATGCTTGCCTCCCTCTAACTGGTTCAAGGAGTCTGACTCAGTGACTGTTGGGAGCTGGGTAGTTTCTGCGTTTCTCACACGTAAGTTTCCCCCCTCACCATGATGCAATCGCTACATTCCCACAGATGGCGCCGACTTGCATGGAAGAACTCCTGCAATGAATAGAGATAGCGATCCTCTTGATGAAAAACCTGAAACAATCAAAAGGTCAGAAAAGGGGCCGGGTGAACACCCAACTTATCTCCTCCGAAGCTTAAGTCAGTAGGCATTTGGAGGTTTGAGCACAATGTTTCTCTTTCTCAGTTTAGCTTGAGTACCTGTGTTCATATGTCTGAGGAGTATTTAGACCTGAACTAGCAATGAGTGCAAGGGTTTGGAGTCTCATCTCAACATTTAATGACTTACACTCTTATCCATGCATAATGAGTGTTCTCCACTCAGATTCTCGTGACTGGTTCACTTGGGCGATAGGTTGACTGCTCGAGGCATACCGAGAACTTATGATCCTAGCCCCGATCATTTAAGTCCATCTGATCGGTGCTTGACACCTACTCTCGAGTGTTTAATGCTCGGGGAACAATACCTCGGGGTATCCTGAGGACATCTGGTAGGCGTAATGACCATTAATGCTTTGCAATTATGACTGTCGATTTGGGTCTCGAGGATGTAGAGGCTCATTAATAACCCTGTCATAGACACTCAAATCCTCATTAATGAGCTATTATATCTCCTTAAATGCTGGTGTCAGTCTGTATACTCGACTCCTCTTAGTGATTACTCCTCGGCGCCATCTCTCGACACCTTTTGAGTTCCATAATGGCTACATCTTTTCACGTGTCGATTTGAGGGCTATTGAGCCCCTAAAGTCCTGTCACATTTTATCCTAAAAACTTTTTGACTGAAAAGAGTAATGTTAGTGAAAGGTCATTACAAGTGATTTGTGTTCAAGGCTTCTCTTTTTCCTCACCCTTGTGTACCATTGTCTCCCCATATACTGGTTATACAATTTTAGTTCCTTCCATAGAGAGTTTGAATATACTGGTGGTAAAAAAAAAACCCTGATTTTCCAGGTTAGTATGTTTCAGCACTGGGAATTAGAGTTCCTTCATACCAGGTCAATGGTATGGAGTTGATATTGTTAGATCAAAAGTGCAAGGAACACCCTTAAGCAAATGAGTTTGTTTTGTGTGTTATGGTGTGTGAGATGAGGTACATAAGAAGCCCTTGGAGAAGAAGACATCGGATGACTTGAGTCACTAATGATGAGGTGATTAGAGAATGAAGTGGACCAAGTAAATAATGGGTAGGCATAGAACGGGGGGTTAACTTGAAAATTTCATATTAGATAGTTTAATGGGGGTGAGGTTCGATATTTATCGGGGTGGAGATAACACCATCCTTCACTATTTACCATCACCAATCCATGCTAAAAGATTGTTTATGCTGTCACCAGCAGATGCACAGTAAATGAGCTAAAAAGAGTTACCTGGGCAACCTATGACAATAAAATGATACAAAATTCCCAAGCAGATGGATTCAGAACATCCCTAAATTGAATGGATTGAGTAGATATTCCATCCATCATCATGAGTGTCAATGCATCCGTATCTTATGCTACTCTATCAATTCTCCCTAAACCCTTCCCCCTCTCCTCTTGTTCTTTTCCTTTGTCCCTGACAAAGGCAGAATCACTGGTCATCCAGTCAAGGATCAGAACGGCACAAAGTTATAACTGGGCAAAAAGAGTCACTATGTTTAATTGTTAGTATAACTGTGTCCACACTCAGTTTCCAACGAAAGACATACATTTCGAACAAACTATATGTACACAGTCCATCTTAAGTCCAAACCTTCACCCCACACCAAAATGGCCAACCTTTTTGAGGCGTATCCTTACTCGTAGGAAAGATAATGATAGACATGTCAGACGGAGTCACTTTACAACATAATAAAAAGCAAACCCAAAAAGAGAAAGAACAAAGGAAATCTGCTCATTATGGTATAGTTAACCAGTAAATCGATTTAGTTTCATTAAGCGAAGAAGTAACAATTTTGTATGATTAATTGTCATGGATGCCACTGCAACCTGTGGATATTTCTTATGGGAGGACCTAACAAAGCAAGTAGAGATCTCTTACTACATAATTTAGGCCAATAAATGCTACTTTTCTGCCCATGAATCAACACAGGTGCTTTTATACCAGGCACTAGTTAAAACTCCAGATTGCCAGTAATGATGAGGTTCAATTGGTAAATTGTTTGACCATTTCGTAATCTCTTTAACTAGAAAATTTATTATGTAATATATAGACAAGGTGTCCATAAACCCCCCTTATTTACATATAGAGTAATATTTTTCTTTTATGTTTTAATTTGTCACTTTCTACATTATTCAGAACTAAGGCCAGCAAAAAGTAAGCTGCAGTTTATGAACATGAAAAGCATTCATTGTGGCCAAAAAACAAAAAACCCGACCGCCGAGATGAGAACGGCCCCAGTGCATTCTTTGCTTCCAACACTTTGCTTACTAACAGTTTCCACTTTGCCTCATCTTTCTTGCTCTGCTGCTGCATTTTCTCCTTGAAATGCCTGAAAGCAGAGAGAGGGGAAAAGACATAATTACCACCACCACCAGCATTGAATTCACCACATTCAAAGCAAAATAAAGAATAACAATACTAATTCAATTTTCAGATGAAATGAATTATAAATGTACTTTCTGGAATCAATCTTTCGAAAATAAGAGTCAGATTAACTACTTCTCTGTTCTTGGTCACAAAACAAATGATATTGTCATCTTTCACTGATAAGATCAATTGTCATACTTTATTCACAATCACATGCTCTTCTGATGCTTTACTAAAGATAGTACACAACTACACACCAAAGATCCATCTAGCACACAGCCACACACATATAGGGTAAACACCACCATCCATAAAAATATATATAGGCCATGTCCAAAAACACTAAGGGGGGTTGGTTTTTCAAGCACAATATCCCCTCTTGGCATCAACATGAGTTGACCCCTAGTTGAGTAGGATAATATCGATACTACCAAGACATGTCATTTCAAAGTAGCACTTGATATCCAGTAGGATATTTTAAGATGTGAAATGGCAAATGACACAAGACCTTCCATTCTCGTAGATGTAACTTGACAGTTGCAGGTTTACATTATATCCCATAGTTGGACCATCATGAGTTATGGCAACTGGCACGAGACCTTCTCATGGGCTTTAAGCCATCACGGGAGCATAATATTATCAAAACCATAACTTGTCCATAACATTAAACCACAAAGTAACTATTGAAGGCATAGAACTACACTTGATTGTAAAAATAGGCATATCAATAAGAAAATCACAAAATTTGCGTATGACCCTTTTCCTCAAACTCTTATCCTGAACATTTTTAATGGTTATTTAAATCATTGGATTTTTTTAGGATCACTACATTTGGAGATTAGAGATGCAAGTGCACTACTTTTATACCATGGGATCTACAATTTACATCCCTAGGCTATGGGTGCTTCCCAAGTAACTTTTTAAGGACCAAATCTCACATGACCAGTTGAAACACTCACACGTAAAGATTGCTCACTCAAAATACAGATAATTTTACAACCCCAGCATACACTGAAGCAAATCAATTAAGGTCATTTAGCATGTGATGTCATATGCATAGAGGTAGATTGTTTTTTTCCCTTTCATTTGCCCCTTTATTTGTATTCTTCCCTCCGCTTCCCCTTTGCGTGCTCAGAGGTAGGACTGTCAAATGAGATGGGCGGCTTGGGCCCTGCTCGTTCATTTTGTAAAACGAGCCAAATATGCACAAAAAAATAGGCTTGTTTAGATATCGAGCCGAGCTCGAGCTCGAGCCCACGATCCTAACCACACCCGTAATTTTACCCTAAAATATCTAAAATCCCCCCCTTCTTGTAAGTTGGACACAACTATAATTCCTTTTAATTTTTTATTTTTTCTCAAAAAAATCACAGCCACACATACATATCCAATCTCTATCTACGAAACTTACTTCTGGCAGCCTTCGGTTGAAAATTGAAATCAAACCCTTATCTTCTCTCTCTCTCTCTCTCTAACTCTCTTTCCCTCTCTCCAAAACTTGTCAAACTTTGAAACCAAACCCTTACCGGACTTTGAAACCCTAGATCCACCATCCAATGGCCTTGGCACCCATTGTTTGTTGTTCACAGAGGAAGAGTGATATAGAGAGAGAAACAAGGACACACCACCGTCTGTCTCCTACCTCCCGCGGCTACGATTTTTCGTCAAGTCTTTTATGCAGGTTCTCTCTCTCTTTATGCATAGATTCATCAATATATAGGTCACTTTGTGTTTCTTCGTTTGTTTTGGGTATGTTAAGTTTAGAGAATTAACACAATTTTAGAGAGAAAACAAAAAGTGGTTAAAACTTAACCTAACTCTCATACATCACTTGTATTTATAGTTAACCTACAATAATAAAAATTACACATATACCCTCTTACTATTAACAATTTACACATATTACCCTACTATTCTTAACACTCCCCCTCAAGCTGAACTATATATATCATATAATCCAAGCTTGGATCAAATAGTTGTAAGACATGTACTGCTTAATGTTTTGGTAAACATATCTGCAAGCTGATCTTCAGATTTCACAAATGGAGTTGTAATCTCCCTAGCTATTATCTGGTCCAGAATAAAGTGACAATCAACCTCAATATGCTTGGTTCTCTCGTGAAACACAGGATTGACAGCGATATGGATAGTTGTCTGGTTGTCACAGAACAACTGTAAAGAAAGTTGAACTGAAAACCCAATTTCTTGGAGGAAGTATAGTAGTCAAGTCAACTCAATCGTCGTATGTGTCATTGCCCTATACTCAGCCTCAGCACTGGATCTTGCTACCACGGGTTACTTCTTACTTTTTCACGATACAACATTACCTCCTAAGAAAGTACAATAACCAGTGGTTGATTTCCGATCAAAAGGAGAGTCAGCCCAATCAACATCTGAGAAACCTTCCACTCTAAGATGTCCATTAGCTCAATATAACAGTCCAAGTCCAAGAGCTCGTTTGAGATATTGCAGAATACGAGTAACTGCCTCCCAATGTGGTACTCTAGGACATCCCATGAACTGACTTACTATATTGACTACATAAGAAATATCCGATCGAGTAATAGTGAGATAATTAAGCTTCCCAACCAATCTGCTATATCAACCCGAATTCTCCAACAATGCACCATCATTCATCAATAATTTCTGATTCGGATCCATAAAAACATCAATCGGTCTATCACTTAGCAAACCTGCTTCCTCAAGCATGTCAAGTATATATTTCCTCTGAGATAAACAAATACTCTGTTTAGATCGAGTCACCTCAATACCCAAGAAATACCTAAATTTTCTCAAAACCTTAATATGAAATCGATCTTGTAAGAATATTTTTAACTTGGCAATCCCCTCAGAATCATTTCCAGTAATCATAATTGATGGGACTTTTCTGAGATACTCCATGATGAAGACACGTGTCCTCGGGGTTAGTAAAACACTGTTGATAAGATCAAACACCATCGGCGCGCAAAGGTCCTCGCCCCCGAGGTACTCGTCATATAGGATCATGCATTCAGTGTGTTTTACAACCAACACGTGACCTCGGTCTGATATGTACCTCGGTCGGCATACCTCCCTCGGTCCCCGAGATGAGCCTTTCCTCGGTGCCGAGAGGTACCCCCGTCCTGGACGCTTCCTCTACTCCAGGATAAGCTATTGACGTACATGTCATTAGCCTAGGCTATTCATCATGACCTCGTCTTACACAATCAGTGTCAGAACGTACTGGAATGCAGGGGTCACAGCCATTAAGAGATGGACGCGTGGCAAATGATATCACATCGAAACAGAGAAAACGCATGCCGTTGCTGACACGCGACTTGGGAAAGCAAACAATTAATTGCACCATTCCCTTGATGAGACCGCATTCAATGCGGTAAGGCTCGGAAATGAAAGACAATAAATGCTCCTATTACAGAGCATTTATTGCATCCTCCCCGAGAAGAACACATTGTACCGTCGGCATCCCGATGACAAAGCATTGATTGCTCGGGACCCCGAGCATTTAAGAAGAGAAGACATTCCTCATCAGAATTAGTGCGCACACTGCCTGTACCTAATGATCACCTACTGACTACACTGACAGCAATCATGAGCTTTTGAGGTATAAATACTCCTTGCAAAAGGCAAGACGGGTATGCAACAACAAACTCTTTACTACAATACACACTCAGTGTTTTCTCCTTCCTCTCTCTCTCTCAAAGACTGACTAGATCGTCGGAGGGGATACGCCGAAAAACACTCCGGCGCCCTTCTAACTTGTTCTTCTTTGTTCCAGGAACCTCTTTCAGCCTTACAGGATCGTTCTTCCTTTCCCAGGGTCTCCTGTTGCCGTTCCAGGTTACCACCGTACCTTGCAGGCTGTGCCAAGCAGCGTGTTTGGTCACTCAACCGGCTCACTCGAGTTCACCAAGGGAGAGATCTGTTATCATTTTTTTTATATTGTGCAGGATCTTGCACGCACAATCTGGCGCTGTCTGTGGGAAACGACTAGTTTTCCTAGTTTTTTTTTCTATAAAGAACAGTGACCATGGTGAACACTCGACAGAAAGGGAAAGGACCCCACCAAAGGAGTCTCGAGTTACAAGCTCCCTGTCATCACGGAGGGAGGGATCACACCAACACGAATAAAAGTGCCTCTACTCGGTCAAGAGGGGTTACCCCTCAAACCAGTATGGGAATCAGGTCAGGGGGATCAGCCCCCTTGGCTCGTCAGCTGGCGGAGGTGATTGAAGAAAAATTTGGTGATAGATTACGTCAACTGGAAAAGGACAATATAAACATCCTAAGCCGGCTCGACGAGTTTGCCGCCTCTGGCGGGGGGTCTAGGGATTCATTCCTTTCCCGTGGGCTTCCCGCCCGGGAGGAGGAAACGAAGGACCTAAGAAACCATCTAAACAACAAAGCAGAAAGCTCTAGGGCCCCAAAGCGACCTAGAGCTGGCGAGCATCATCATGACAACCTTTCAAGGAAAGCAAGGCCACTGGCCCTGGACGACCTCCGGCGAGGTTTGTCTAGACGGAGGAAGGGAGATGAATCCGAGGAGGACTCAACCCAATCCACACGACGCCCGGGAAATGAGGGACTTACCGACGAACTCAAGGACTTCAGAAGGCATCCCGCCAGGGAAGAAGTTGATCTCAGAGCCCGATTAGACACTAAGAGAAAGGGTAAGGCTGTCCAGGATGAGGCCGAGGACGAAGTCATGCAAACACCCTTTACGAGGGAGATCAGTGAGATGGAGGTCTCAAGAAAATTTGTCGTGTCGCGGTTCAAAACCTATGACGGGCAGTCCGATCCCGAAGCCCATATCAGGCAATACAAGCAGATGATGTCCCTCTATCATTCGGACCAACGTTTCTTTGCCGAGTGTTTCCTATGAGCTTGGGGGACTCTGCGATGAAGTGGTTCGAGGCGCTTCCTCCCAACAGTATTGGGTCCTGGAAGGAATTGACTAGGCAGTTCCTGGCTCGATTCATTACGGGGAGTAAGCGCCCTAAAGACATTGGATCATTGCTGACCCTCAGACGGAGGGAATCCGAGACTCTTCGCCAGTACGCCATCCGATACTGGGAAGAGGTCAATGAGGTAGAAGGCTGCTCGGAGGTCATGGCAGCAGCATCTTTCCGGCTCGGCTTGGCGAGGGACACGGACCTGTACCGATCCCTGACCAAGAAGACTCCCTCGGATATGGGGGAACTGATGGCCCGGATAAACAAATACTCGAGGGTTGAGGACGAGATGGGAAGCAACAAAGGCCGAGCCCTCCAATCTAAGAGAAAGGAGAAGGAGCGCGAAGATATTCCCCGAAAGGGATTGCTACCCCTCCAGGGGGTTCGTCCAGAGGAGTTCACACTGTTTTCAAGGAACCCATCTTCAAGTTGCTCCATAAAATCAAGCACGAGCCGTTCTTCAAATGGCCGCCCAGGATGCAGGGCGACCCCTCCACCCGTGATCAAAAGGTTAGGTGTTCCTATCACCGGGATTTCGGGCATCGCACCGAAAGCTGCAGGGTGTTCAAATCGTTCTTGGAAAGCTTGGTCCGAGACGGACATTTGAAAGAGTACATAGAGCCCAGGCCAGAAGAGAGACGAGCCCTTGCCCCGACCGAGGAACCGGACAACATCATAGATGTCATTCATATATGTCCCCTGGAGCGCCCCACGTCCAAGGAGCTCGAGTCCGACCTCAAGGAAGGTAGCCGAGGGTGATGTAGGGCCATCAAGTAAAAGGGCCAGGACGGGTGAGCTTGCCATTACATTCTCCGACGCGGATTTGACAGGCGTAGTGACTCCCCATAACGACGCCCTTGTCTTGACCCTAAGGATAGGGAAATTCGATGTCAAAAGAATTTTGATAGACTCTGGAAGCTCCTCGGAGGTGATGTACTTCGAAACTTTGAAACGGATGGGTTTTGGCCCCAAAGACCTCACCAAAGTCAGGACACCCCTCATCGGGTTCAACGGCTCATTCGCCTTGCCCGTGGGGAAAATCACATTGCCAGTTGCCACTGGTCCCTTTATCATCGACACCGAGTTTGTTGTGATCGATACGGACTCTCCCTACAACGTGATTATGGGGCGAACATGGCTGCATGCGTTGGGAGCGGTGCATTCCACTTTCCACCAGAAATTAAAATTCGCCACGCCAGAAGGTATCATGGAGATCCGGGGGGACCAAGCGTCCGCGAAAAATTGTTTTTATTCAGCCGTTCGAGCCGGGGCGTCCAGCCAGGAGAAGGGGCGAGCACCGGAAGAGATTATGGAAAAATAGCAATTACAGTCCGGGCGTCCAGGAATGGATGACCCCCGGATAGACCCAACTGAGCGGTCAGTGGAAGGTGCCCTTGATAGAAGGAGAAGAAGAGAGGTATTTCCTAGTTGGAACCTCGATGCCCACAGCCGAACAAGAGGAGATGATCAAGTTCCTAAGGGGGAATACAGACGTGTTCGCGTGGAACGAGATGGAAATGACGGGGGTAGACCCCGAGATAATCACACACAGGCTGCATGTCGACCCGTCGCACAAGCCAGTCAAACAGAGGCCACGACGCATGGCCCCGCATCACACCAGCGCGGTCAACGAGGAAATCGACAAACTCCTGAAGGCCGACGCCATTCGAGAGATACAATTCCCAGAATGGCTATCTAATACGGTGTGCGCAAAGAAGAAAGGGGGGAAATGGCGTGTCTGCGTAGACTTTACAGATCTGAACAAGGCATGCCCCAAGGATGACTACCCCCTGCCAAAGGTGGACCAGCTGGTAGATGCCACAGCCGGATATGAACGAATGGACTTCCTGGATGCCCGAGCAGGATATCATCAGATCCCTCTCTATGCCCCGGATCAAGAAAAGACGGCGTTTATCACTCCGAAGGGAGTTTACTGTTACAAAGTGATGTCGTTTGGACTAAAGAACGCTGGGGCAACGTACCAAAGACTGATGAATCGGATGTTCAAAAAAAGATCGGCAACACCATGGAGGTCTACATAGATGATATGCTGGTAAAGAGCAAACGGAGTTGTGATCATCTAACAGATTTGGCGGATACCTTCTCCACCCTCAGAGAGTATGGGCTGAAGCTGAATGCGGCAAAGTGCGTTTTTGGAGTGGAATCAGGAAAATTCCTCGGATACCTGGTTAGTCAACGGGGAATCGAAGCCAACCCAGATCAGATTCAAGCGATCCTGGACATCCGGAGCCCCCGCACTGTCCGAGAAGTCCAGAAACTCACAGGGATGCTGGCTGCACTGAACCGTTTCGTCTCACGCTCCTCGGATAAATGCAAACCCTTCTTTGGAGCAATCAAGAGTGCTGGGAAGAATATGTGGAGCCAGGGGTGCGAGGACGCCCTGGCTGGAATCAAAGAATACCTAAGGACTCTTCCAACCCTGTCAGTCCCCATCCAGGGGGAGATGCTGTTCCTGTACTTAGCAGTTTCTGAGTTTGCGGTAAGCGGGGTACTTATCCGTGAACATGAGCACCGCCAGAAGCCGATTTACTATATAAGCAAGGCACTCCTGGATGCCGAGACAAGATATCTACCCCTAGAGAAACTGGCTCTGTCCTTGGTCACCACTGCGAGGAAACTGCGGCATTATTTCCAGGCGCACCCAATCACTGTCCTGACCGATCAGCCCTTGAAAGCGATCTTGAGAAAGGCGGAACTCTCCGGAAGGATTTCCAAGTGGGCAGTAGAGTTGGGGGAGCACGACATTCATTTCAAACCCCGAACTGCGATAAAAGGTCAAATATTGGCGGACTTCATAGCTGAGTTTTCGGGGGAGCATCCCGTTCCAGAAGGACCGCCTCCTCCCGACTTAGCGTCTCCAAATTGTGAAGGATCGCCCTGGCTTTTGTGTGTGGACGGTTCGTCAAATAGTAAGGGGTCCGGAATCGGTATCTTGCTGACCTCTCCAGATGGGATTATTGCGGAGCAGGCCGTTCGGCTGGGATTCAAGGCTTCGAACAATGAAGCTGAATACGAGGCCCTCATCTCAGGACTTCGGTTAGCTGAGGCAACTGGAGTTACCGATTTGATCGTGCATTGTGATTCTATGCTAGTGGTCAATCAAGTCAACGGAGAGTTTGAAACGAGGGACCCCAGGATGAAGGCCTACCATCACCAGGCGACGACTATAATCCGAGGGTTCAGCCGGATTGAAATCAAACAAGTGCCCCGAGACAAGAACACACATGCCGACGCCCTGGCTTGTCTAGCCTCGGCGGTGGACTCCTCCCAGTCGCGCAGGATCACCATTGAATACCTTCCCACATCCTGCATAGACCATGCTCCCGAGGCGATGGTCATCCAGGACGCACACAAGCCGCCCAGTTGGATTGATCCCTTTGTCAGGTTCCTAACAACAGGAGATCTCCCGGAGTGTTCAAAGGAAGCAAGGAAGATAAAACTCAAAGCTCCAAGATTTTGGGTCTCTCCGGATCAGAAGCTGTATCGGAGGTCTTTCTCAGGGCCTTACTTGCTATGCGTCCAAGAAGACCAAGTACAAGACCTTCTCTATGAGGTACATGAAGGAATATGCGGGGGGCACTCTGGGGGGCGATCGATGGCACACCGCATCATGTCCCAGGGATATTGGTGGCCGCAAATGCAAAGGGATGCACGCGCATACGTCCAAAAAGTGCGACCAGTGTCAGAAGTTCTCCCCTGCAATCAGGCAACCCGCAGGGGACTTACACCCCCTTACCAGTCCTTGGCCATTCGCCCAGTGGGGACTCGATTTAGTTGGACCCCTGCCTAAGGCTCCAGGAAATAGGAAGTTCCTCATTGTGGCCACAGATTACTTCACCAAGTGGGTAGAGGCGGAGCCGTTGACTCATATCCGCGACATAGATGCCAAAAAGTTCGTCTGGGAGAACATAATCATCAGGTTTGGGATTCCCGGGCACTGGTGTCGGATAACGGGACTCAATTCACCGGCGGACGTTTCAAGTCTTTCTGTGAGCAACTCGGGATCCGTAATTTCTACTCCACCCCTGCCTACCCTCAAGCCAACGGGCAGGCAGAGGCCTCCAACAAGACAATTATCAATGGGATCAAGAAGAGGTTGGAGAAAGCCAAGGGAAAATGGGCGGAAGAACTATTAAACATTTTGTGGGTGTACAGGACCACCCCTCGGTCCTCGACAGGGGAAACCCCATACTCCCTAGCTTACGGAATGGAGGCAATCATACCCCTCGAAGTAGGGCTCCCGACCATAAGGACCCAAGCTTTCGACGAAGGGGGGAATGACCGTCAACTTGGATTGGAGTTGGATCTAGTGGAAGAAAGAAGGGAGGAAGCCGCCCTGAGGATAACTAAGTATCAAAAGAAGATTTCCCAACTATACAACAGGAAGGTCAAAGCGCGAGAATTCCGAATAGGCGATCTGGTCCTCAGAAGGGTAACGGCCAATACCCGTGATCCAACAGAGGAAAAATGGGACCTAACTGGGAAGGGCCTTACAAAGTGATATCAATCGGGGGCACCGGGTCGTACAGATTAGAGGGCATGGATGGGAAACTTATAATGCGACCATGGAATGTTATGAATCTAAAGAAATATTACTTTTGAAGTATTCTCTCCCTCAAGTGCTTACCAACGACAAAGATAAAGGGCAAGGCCCTGGGGACAGAGTTCAAGAACTCCTGTCCCCGAAGCATATACAGGAGCAAGCCTCCTGCAAGGGCAAGGCACTAGGGACAGAGTTCAAGGACTCCTGTCCCCGAAGCATATACAGGAGCAAGCCTCCTGCAAGGGCAAGGCCCTGGGGACAGAGTTCAAGGACTCCTGTCCCCGAAGCATATACAGGAGCAAGCCTCCTACAAGGGCAAGGCCCTGGGGACAGGG
>CAUOFW020007704.1:0-20106 GCA_963454935.2 Ilex paraguariensis | reverse complement strand
GAAGTTTATCCTTGTTGAACACGATTTTCACTTGAAATCTCCTTAGGTATACTTCCATCAATCTTCCTCTTCACACTCGGAAAGAGACTGCTCAATCAAGCAGCTATATAACCCAAAAATGAAGTAACAGAACACCTTCACCAAGTGTGACAACTTGAAAATTGAGAATATGCACAATCGATCAACAAGGACAGCCTGTTTGGTTTTTTCCTAAGCTACATTAGAACCTATACGTTAGCAATTATGCAATTTGTAGCAGCTAAGTGTTTCAATATCCATGTATACCTAATACGTCTAACGTCGATAGGCTAGCAATTTATGCTTAGCAATAAAAGTAATAGATAAGCTATCAGTTGATTATAAATATGATGAACACTAAGAAATGCAAATGTGAAGCTAAAAGTATTGTACCTTCCGGGGAAAAAGAAGCAGCCAAAATTATCATTTAATATAAATAAAACAGCGTTAAATAGACTAGAACTTAGGTGATCAAGAAGAGACTCCCACACCTAGAAAATCTATGAAGGGAATATCCTTCTTTTTAATGGATTGATCTCCTTGATCTTGCTCAACAGTCGACCTTATATTTGAAACTGGCTGCGAATTGTCGCCATAAACCACCAACTCCCTCTTGCTCATTCCATGAATATTTCCATTAAAATCACCAAGTTTTGAACACCCAAATCGGCTAACAACTCTCTTGTAATTTGGAGTCCCAACTGCACCAGCTGAATCCCGGTAGCCGCCACATATTGCTGAATTCAAATAATAGTGCCTAAGAGATTGGTCTGAACTGTTGGAGCTTTGTGTAGTGCAATGAAATGAGCTAGAATGGAATTGATGTCTGTCTTCTCTCCCAAATAAATCTACTAAAGATGAGTTGTTTGTAGCTAAAATTGCACCCGGTTGGGCAAAAGTCCATGATGAAGGGGATGAACTGGAAGATGATACTGAGAAAATTCGCTCTTTGTTCGGGTTCTGGAATTCGAAGTATCGCGTGTTGTCCAATCGAAATTTTGGGCCATAACCCTCTTGAGTTTTTGAATTCTTTCGTCGAAAACCATAAGAGGGAGAGTTGGAGGGACTAATAATATCTTGGTAACTTCTTTTACCGCATACTTTCGATTGTTCTCTTTGCTTTCTTGCCATAATAACATGCCAATGATTCTTCACAGCGTTATCGGTTCGACCTGGAAAGAGCCTGGATATAAGTGCCCACTTGTTTCCATGTATACGATGAGCTGCAAGAAGCCTTTCTTCTTCTTCTTCTGTAAATGGCCTTCTGTTGATCCTTGGGTCTAGTTGATTAAACCACCTCAATCTGCAACTCTTCCCTAAATAGAGCAAGAAAACCAAAACACCAACTTCTTAAAATTTCAGATTATTTGTGTATGTGTGTGTGTATGAGAGAGAGAGAGAGAGAGACAGAGAGAAAGAGTTTTCAGCTTTAGAATTATGATGAAAGGATTATTTATTAGAAAACATTGAAGGATGAAAAGATGCACAACTAATTCAAAGTGAATTTCCAACCCTAATCTTTGAGTTACTATTATATATGTCTAGGACTAGCTATCCAAGAATCAACACAATTGCACACACACAAAGACAGATTTTATTCAAATACTATACCTGATCTTCCTTGGAGCTTCTCAGCAATTGAGTTCCAATTCTGGGGACCATATTGTTCAACAAGTTGCCGGAGTTTTTCATCCTCTGCTGGTCTCCAGTGTCCTCGAGGACAGTTTCTGGCATCATCTCTAGAGCAATCTCCGGTTTCGTCCATCGCCGCCAACGCTGACCGTGGTAATTTAGGCAAAACTGGAAAGTCTTGAACAGCAACTAGAGAAAAGAGAAATCCACAGCAAGATTTTAAAGGAGGAGAAGAAATGTGCACCAAGAGAGAATAAGAAAGTGGGTTGGTTTAGGGCTGTGGATGGCCAGTCACTTTTGTTGGTTTTACACGACAAATTGGAGCTCATATGTACCTGTACAAACACTGACCCTTTCTTCTTTTACCATTGGCCCATGAACTTCTCCATATATTTCCTACCTGATTTCGTTTTTCTATTTCATTACTTCTCTCTCTCTCTCTCTCTCTCTCTCTCTCTCTCTTTCAACCACGGTTCTAAGTTAAATCAAAGCCAACTTAGTCGCACCTCGTGTGGTGTTACTTATACATTGGTCCTAGCCACAAGTTTATTTTATTCTGCAATTTTAGGTATATCTCTTAATACTTGTAGCCGTGGCCTTATGAAATGCCTTGCTTTGAAAACCATATTAGAATTTTTTTTTATTTTCTCAGTTGGTTTATAAGCATTATAGTAGCTAATAATTGGGTACATAACCTCTTGACAAATAGCAAAGAATCCACTGTCACTGCATTTTTGTTTCCATTGATGTCCAATAAGACTTAGAAAAAGAAAAGGATCGACACTGTTATGACTTTGAGCATGCTCTGAATTAGACTTTAATCCTTTAATCTTTTCGTTACTTAAGTTTGGTACATCATATATATATTTATAAGCATCCTAAATTATAGACGGAAAATTTGAAGATGTCCAACTTTAGATTAGGATCCATAAAGAGGTGAAGTCAGTATCTTGGTAAGTTAAAATGGTGGCTATTAATCCATCCACATGTGACATTTGATCTAATTAAGAATTACAGAAAAGCATTTTTTGATAAGCTAATGACTTCATTTAATTATATGTTTAATTAGGTTATCAAACAATATTTAAGGTATCTCTTGTTCCTACGACTTCTCGTTACGAACACTGACAGAAGCCGCCATCACAATTGGTTTCTCTTGGATCAAAAAATGCTGTGTCAACGCCCCCATCCATGCATGCATAAAAAATTTTATCACTAAAAAATTCAAAAAGGAGATAGAGAGAGAGAGAGAGAGATCCCTTGGTATAAAAGAAGTGATTTTCTTTTTTTGGAAGGTAAACTGTTTCGTTTCTGAAAATAATCAAAGATGTACTTAATTAAAAAAAAAAAACAAGTGATTTTGTTAGAGGGCAAAAATACAAAATTTTAATTTCGATAAGTTTAGAGGAAGAAAAAATTACTCTTAACTGAGTTTATGTTTTTTGGCCTGAAGGGTTTAATCCGAGTGCCGTGGGAGTACAGCATCAACATACAAAAGGATAACCCGTCCACCTTTTCATGCAATTATACTTCCATGCAGATGGCAAGTCAAATACAAACATTGAAAGATTACAAGTAATGAGTATTAAAATGGATTTCTTAACTGATTGATTATTTCATACCCCACGAAATCAAACATTTCTCTTCCCATCTAAATATGCATATAATAGCTTATCCATTAACATCAACATTAATCAAGTAAACAAGACATCTCCAAC
Organism: Ilex paraguariensis; assembly: GCA_963454935.2. Lineage (NCBI taxonomy): Eukaryota > Viridiplantae > Streptophyta > Magnoliopsida > Aquifoliales > Aquifoliaceae > Ilex > Ilex paraguariensis. Next base: position 16,738 of record CAUOFW020007704.1, on the reverse strand, counting down.
GGTGGGTGTAAAATCGGTATCTAACCGTAACCCGTCCAGATGGCTGCTATCACCTCCATCTTATCAATTGGAATTTTTGGATTAGCAACTTTATAAAATTCTCCGGATGATACGGGTCTTGCTAGTCAGCTCATTGTTATTTTTTTGGCTTTTGAAAGAATAACCTAGACATTTGGTAGGAAGAACTTTCAAATCCAACTTCACAATGTTTTGTATTCAATATACGTAGTTTAATCATCACCTAACTGTTATCATAGGGGGAAATCTTCACAAGTAAAAACCGAGAGAGACTGCTCAACTATTTCTAGTTTTTATGACAAAATCTGTGAGTATACTATACCACCTACTGTACCCGTTAAAAATATGATATCTTATAGGAGCACAACTACAAAGACCAAATTTAAATGTATTTACCTAAAGCTTTGTTTCAAGCTTTTTACCCATTAGTTAATTCATATATTAAAGAAATATTTGATGATGTTTTTTCGAAATACCATTTTTGAGAAAAAAATAATTTCGTCAAAAAAATAAAAGTATGTTTAATTACTATTTTTAAAATATGGTTTATATGGATCTTACTGCATACATGATACACTTTTTTGTGCCTATATATATATTATTTGTGCCTGTATGTGTGTGTGTGTGTGTGTGTGTTATTGTAACATGAGATTAAGGTTAAATAAATGGAACAAGTCTAGACCAAAAAAGCCAATTCAGATGGAAAGGTTTAGTAACTAGGCAAAATAACCATGGCAGAGGATGGTACATACATGGAAGATACATAATTTCAATGTAAGTTAGAATTGATTTGTCGTACCAATCATATATGGAAGCTAAATATAATTTTATTGCAGAATGTGCTCAAAAGTTTTTTTTTCATCTTTGCCATTTTGATAAGAATTATGTACCATATATTTGAAAATTTAAACGTTTCTTTCATTATATGATCTCATAAATGTTCTATAAAGCTCATATGTCGTTAGGCTTACTAGTCCAAGTAAATGATTAATTCTTAAGGAGAACAACCTAATAAAAGAAGGTTTTAATGAGCAAGTTGTTAGGTTGGAGCCTTTCTGGAAACGTTAAGACATTGACCCAATCTTGATCTAAGACGACACATTTAAGAAGATATTTCAAATTTGAAGTTCATAAGCTAATGACGTTTGATAATTCTTTTACAAGAACAACAAATGCTCGGCCACGTATGTAATTAATTTATTTCCCACCTTTTTTTTGACTGGTTTCATATTCATGTTTTTTTTTTTTGGCAATTATAATGATTTCCACAAGGCTTGTATTTATCAGCACTGTTGCTTGGAAGAAGTCCTTTAATTTGAAGCTGCCAATTGATTCTGATTTCCTCAGGCATAACCTTAACAGAAAATTAAAATTTTAGCCACATATTAATGCAGCTTCAAGTTGAAGTTGCACGCCCAAGTTACACTGCTTGGCTTGAATTTGTAATATCCTTTGCCTTTACTATGAATGACTTTTCTATATGAGATGGCATTGCCCAATGTTGAAAAAACTGCCTAATTCTGGTGGTGAATGTTGAAAAAATTGCTTCTTCTTCTTGTTTGGTGTTGAGTGAAACTGAATCTTTTAAACTTGACTGATACCATGGGTCAACCCACTATGCAAAGCATAGTAGAGTTTTTGTATTAAAGTAAATATACTTACTCCATTACCCTTTATATGCTCACAAAACTTTTCTCATTCTTCCGCCGTGGGATTAGTGTCAAAGGCACCCTTTCACCTTCTCAAAACATGAGTTTTTCACAAAACTTCTACCCACAAAAAACTCTATTTTGAAAATCTTTTAATACATGCCCAAGTAGAATTGGAAGTGCTTTTTAGGCCTCCAAAGTTAGGTAGTAGCACACAAATGTTAGGTTTCTAAGTGCCATTTCAAGTTATATATGAATAGGGCTATAATACCAAAAAAATAATATTTTGACATGACATCGAAAAATAAATTTTCATCTGGTGACAGAACAATAATACAGAAAAATTGCACGTATTACATACCTGACCTTGGATAGAAGTATGATACCGAAATATCACTTTTTGATATTATAGTGTAGCTCTCAAGCTCTACATGATAATTTAATATAGTCTTCCAGTAATAGAAAGGTTCAGAATGGCTTTCAAACAGTAAATGGAAAGCATTTCAGTTACTTGCACAACCAAGCATCCAATTCCCCAAATGTCCTTTTTATGAAAACCATAATATACCTTTTATCAATCTCACCTTTCCAAGTAACCATATAAGCAACACATCAACGAACCCTGAAAAACTCTACAAACCAACTTTGACTACTCCCATCCAACCCTCTTCTATATTCTACATTACTCACTACTGCATCATATATATAAGACTAAGCTACCCCATTAACTTGCACTTCAACGTATATCAATCTTCCTATCTTTCTTAAATTTGCTCTCGTTTAATGCATTTCGTTGCAAGGTTGTTGATCATAATGCTGGCCCCTTTAATTTTCCTACATGCTATCGCAACATTAGAGACATAAAAAATATCGAAATGTCTAAAGGTCAATTTTCGTGAGAAAGTTCTAGTTATTCGAAGAGCCTTTTTTTCCGTGATTATATGGTTATAGTGACTTAGTCAATGTGAATGACAGTAAAAAAAATAAAAATAAATAAATTAGATCAAAGCATAGGAATGAAAACCCAAAACTGGCATTTATGTGGTTTGATAAAATTTTGCTTCAGTCTGTGATCGTATCTAGTCTTGAAAGAATTTATAATATTATTCAAGTTTATATTCAAATCCAAGTTATTGGACCACTCCAAATTTACACATTCAAATCCTAGTAAAGAAATCCCTGAATTTTTAGAAAACCTCACATTTTCCTCAAATACCTCACCAAACTTAGATTTTCTTCTCCCTTCAAAAAATTAATGTATATTCGAACGTGTATAGCTAGGTAGCATCACAATTTGGCAAACTTATGTATTATAACAACTTGAAGATGGTTGGTTCTCTTAAAGCACATGTCAAAGTACCTTTTTGATGGCCTTGAAGATTAATGTTCCTGCAAGTGATTTAAGTAGTGTCTGTATATTTTATGTGTAAGTAATAAGATTATTCTATTATGATCTGTTTATAAAGGGTTTAAGTATAGAAAAAAATAATTTACATGCATCGGTAAAATTGTGTAAATTTGACCTTTTTCAAACCCCAAAGTGGTAGGAGTCTCATGCATCAGTCACTCTTTTATGGATATTTATCTAAGATAACATTTAAAAAGTTGAATTCTTAACTTATAATAAGATTTATCTAATTTTTATTTATTTTGATCAAATGGTATAAAATTCATTCTAAATTTTTTTGACTAATACTATTTAGACCTAAAAGTCTGACCTAATTTGCTGACATAATAATGTAGTTTCACAGAATCATTAAATCAACACCAAGTTCTAATGTTTGATGGGTCTCATAGTCAATCCAAAGGTCATAGTGAATTAGGTCAACAAATTATGTCAGTAAATTAGGTTCCAATAGCATTGCTCAATTTTTTTTTCCCGCTCAATAACATCATCTTCTTTACACGGACCCCAATATCAAACAATTCAACCAGCAAACTGTCAAATATCAGACAACCCTATTAATTTACACTTAGCTCTCTTTTCCCTCTCTTCTACTTCTCTCTTATTTTCTTTTTATTGACTTTAATTTTAAGTTGCATAGTTAAATTGTTATTTAAAATATAAATATTACATGATTAATACTCAATTTTTTTGTATTGTAGAATGCAAACACGGGTTATTATTAGTATACATGTGTGTGTGTATATATATATATAATTAATGTAGTAGCAGTCTTCGATGGCAATCAGTTCTGATATGGCCAACATGAAGGTTTTTGGAATTCGATGACGTGTTATCCAGCACTAACCTATGAAGTGAAGTAACCCATAATTAAAATGTGTGCACTGGGAGACTTATTTCTTGCCACATTCTCATTAAAACTAACCCTAATTAATCCATTCTAAAATAATGTGTTCCATTAGAGTCAAGTGCAGTTAGTTGGCGTTTTGTATTAACCTCTCACTTTCAGCAAACAAGGACTTGTCATATATTCTCCACTCAGGTGTCTAAGATGTAAAGTAAGTGGAACAAGACAACGACAGTTTAGCTACTCTTTATGATTTTCTCTAGAAACTGTCAATTTCATCATACTGTGATTATCATTCATCAATAGATCGTGTAAGGACCTGATTTGAGATTTTTATTGAGTCGTGTCAGTTTGTTTTTGATTTGTGTTATGTGTTAATCAAATTTAATTTGACCCGATTAATTAATGATATCAAATATCTTATTACTATGACTCAACTTCTTTATTAATCGCAAGAGCATATTCTGCGAACAAGAGATCCACTACTAGAACCCCTTTTCCCTCAACAAAATCGATCACCCAATCTATTCAGATCCAAATGCTAGCAGTATCAAGTGAAAAATCGTTTAATTTTTCAAGGTATTTGTCGTGTTAAAATCGGGTTTTTTTGTGATTGAGTATTGATGGGTCAACCCTAAATGGTCCAATCCATGAGAAAAAAACCCAAGTTTATAGAAGTCCAAGCAAGGTCCAAGACAATCAAGCCCATCAGGGAGTTACACCACCAAGAAAGAATCAGGTGAGGAGAGGAGGGGTCATCCTCATAGCTTGGAGAGAATCAACCTCCCGCATCCTTGCCGGTTGAGGAGAGGAGAAGTCGTCAAAGAATTTAATTATTATTAAATGGCCCCAACTATAACCGTCAGACTAGCTATACAATTACTACGCAGATGACTATAAATTGTAAGTTCCCCCAACACTTAGGGGGCATCTCACAAAATCAAAGCTCCTCTCTTCTCTCTTGTAATTCTCTACTCTCTACTAACCAATATTAACTTGATAATTGCTTATCAAATTCGTGTTGTATTGAAAATCAAAAACCCTTTGACGAAGAAGCTCGACTCACACTACTACTGTAAAGCCCTCGATTCCAATATGATTTCCTTGTTTCATTCGCCCAAAGAATTTTCATGGTTGAAAAGATAAACCCTAGACGAAAAATACTCACTGTGTTCATATGACTAGTACGAGGTTTCTGTGTTTTTTTTTTTTATTTTTGTAATATTTGTTTAATCCTATTTATTGTAAAACGTATATATCGTTGCTAGCTACTAAAAATTATTGTGATTTGTATTTCTTTTACCAAATATATAACAAATGAGGTATGAATGAGGCGTGACGACTATGTAATTTTTTGCCTTCTTAATTTATTGCTTTCTTGTCTACTATAACCATATTCAGTTGTACCTAAGTCGTGTCATATTAAAATTTGTCTAATTCATATTCAATTTATTTATAATCAAGTATAGCCATAATCACGTCATATAGAGTTTGTATTATATATAAATTATATTTAATGGATTTGTGTAATAATCTATTTAACTCAAGTCCACCGTTTATTTGACGGGTCTACTGTTTATTATCCAAACATGTTAAAGTCAAACTCAAACTCACTAATTATATATCGATTTTGTATGAATTCGCATATCATGTCTAAAATTATCATAACTAGTCATGCCTATAATAGGCTGATATTAATGTGCAATCCAAAATGAATCAAAAATAGGCCTAATATCTCCAATGAGTAGTTCAAGTGGTAACATGGACAAGTTGTAAATCTAGACGTCTTAAATTCAAATTTTTGCAATCTCTTAGAGTCAGACCATGAAATATTTATCTTTATGAATACCTTAGTCCAAACGTGAATGACCTACCTTTGATCAGAACGAGAAAAAAATTAATCAAAATTGAGCATAATTAAGCTAATCCAAACCTGATGACCACCTAGCTATGGTGATGAACATCAAAACGTTGCATGCATTCAAATCAAAATAGACCTTCATTTCTGTGCACTTACGCTGCCTTTTTGTTGAGCTATCGCACATGCATGCTTTTATACTCCACCATATTTTAAAATACATAAACTGATCAGTCTTAGTTGCTTGCTAAATATAGCTTTAGGGCATGCTTGTTATAACATTTGTCAGATTCCATTATTATAACCATTTTTATATGAGCAATGTTACATAAACTTAAAAACTAGATTTGATAATCTCAACTATTAATTTCACTGTGAGTTCCAGCATTTATTGGGACCCATTACCTATTCAATGATTGAGATTATCAAGTCTAAGTTTTAAGTCTAGTTTTTAAATCCATCTAACATTACTCTTTTTATATAGCCGGAAATTGGGACAGTTACATTTGTCTATAGAATTGTCCTAGTTTTACATCTTACCTACCTGTCTTTGACCTATCCCGAGACACATTACCACTAAATTCTTTCGAAACTATATTACGTTTAACCCAAATACATAACCAAGACTTTGAATTTTAATATTTTATTGAAAGTTTTATGTATTGAAATCTTTTTTAGATGTGAGAGTGGTTATTACGTAGTCTTCTCCAATGGGGAGAGAGTTCTCTTTTTAGACTACCTTGTTTGATTCTTGAGCATAAATTATTGGACCACTAATGCTATTGGGACATAATTGAAAGACATAATTTAGGGACATAATAAATTGTCACTAATGAAATGATAGTAAAATGTATTTAATTATGGGTCTCATTGTAGCATTAATAAATTCATTATCATATCATTGGTGACAACTCATTATGTCTCAATAACATTATTCTTTCTAGACAATAAAAGTCGAGAAGTCTTTAGAGATGTCCTCATCCATGTTATATGTCCAATTTTTACCAATATAAAAACTTTAGCTTAGGCGGTCAACTTAATTTACAAAAAGATTAGTTCATATCCAAGTGAGATTTATATTACCTTCAATAAATTGTTTCTCAAGTTCACTAAATAATACAACACTCGTCATGAATTCAAGCAAAACTTATTTACAAAAATTAGATCTCCCATCTATATACATGGTGGGGTCTACTATTAAGATAAATTAATCAAACTGTATTACGGGGATTCTAGTTTCATTCAAGTCCATGTGACTCCTGACGCGCAACATCTATATAATAAAGTATAATACAATTCAAATATCAAAAGATAAACAAAATAATTTTTGTTTTTCGCAGATGATCTCTTTAAATTTTATTTTAAAATTAATCCGACAGTTAATATTAACATCCCAAATTTAATAGAGAAAATAAGATTCTAATAGTGTGTTTGAGGTGACTTTTTAAAAGTACTTCTAAGACTTATAACTTCTCATTAATACATTAAAAAAAATGGTGTTTAGAACCACCCTATACCACCACCACAACTTCTTGTTGGGATTTCTCACGATTTAAATTCACTAACAAACACACACAATCGAAGAACAAATCAAGAATATAAAACAATAAGAAATAAGAAAGAACAAGACACAGATTTTATGTGGTTCGGCAATTTGCCTACGTCCACGAAGCTGTAGGAATTTCACTATTGAGAGAGTTGAATACAGAGAGCGGCTGTACCATACACGATTAACCCTAACCACACAACATTATTTCGGGTCAGGTCATCATCCGGATCACATATACAAACTAGACTCCATAAAAAAAAACCAACACTTCTCCCACCACTGCCCTCACTGTCGCCACCGCCATCACCCCACCACCACCTCTGTCACAACAACCAACACTATCGCCACCTCACCACCACCACTATCCCACCACCTCTACCACAACAATCACCACCACCGTCCCACCACCTCTACCACAACAACAATCACCACTGTCATCGCCACCACTGTTGCCCTACATCCACCACCATTACCACAGTTGTAGCCAACCTACCACCATCGCCATTGTCCCACCATCACCCCCACCACCCCACCACCACCCCCACAACCATCGTCATCGCCACCCCATCACCATCGCCACCCACCACCGATTGCTACAATTGTCGTCCACCGCCACCATCCACTACCATCGTTATTTTATTTTTATATTTATTATCATTACCACTATCATTCACTAGCCACTGTCGCCCACCGTTAGCACCAACCACTATCACCCACCCCCTACCACCACCATCCGTCTTTGTCCACCACACCTACCACAACCACCCATCATCGCCCACCATTACCTCCACCCACTGTCACTCATCTCCACTATACCTACCACCACTTATCACATTGTTGCCCACAAGCACCCGTTGTCGTCCACCACCACCATCGTCACCCCCCACCACCACCTTCATCACCCCCACCACCACTACCAACCACCATCATCGCCGCCCACCACCACCAGCGTTGTCATCCATGACTGTCACTACCATCATCGTCACTCAAAATCCACCACCACCATCACCGTTGTCACCTACGGCTACCACTATCACCACGGTTGTCACCACCTAGCACAACCATCACCACCACTGCCGCCTACCACCATTACCACTGCTCACCCCCACAACAATCAATGCTTAAATTATTTTATCTCTCATCTATATTTGTGATTTGATTTTGGGATTGAATATAAATATATTTATTATTAGTCATTTTTTTTATTATTCATACTTTCAGACACGGACAATAACTAGTACACATATATTCTAGAGGTTTTCATAATTGTATGATATATACATACTATGCATACTCGTAGATCCTACACATTATTTGATCAAAACATCTCCAGATCCACTTCCTTTTTAGAATTCTCTCATAACTAGATCCCTTGTACTAAATCCAAACAGGACCCTTTGCATTCAATAAGTTCTTTTTTTATTTTTCTGAAGTTCATTCAACGAGTTATGTTGCTAATACACGATGGTTGATTTATCTAGTATCAAGAGGACTTACTATTTATTAGGGCACAGTATCTTAGTCCCCCTAGGGCTATACATTGTGTTAGATATTGGATTGAAATCCCTCCAATACATTTTTTCTTCAATTTTTTTTTTTGTTTTTTAGATCATCTATCATACATGTAAGTCGGACCCATTGTATACAAGTGGACCGCACACTTATTAATGGTGGATGATTTGTCAAGAAAGAAATTGAAGAAAAAAATATGTTGGAGAGGATCTGAATCCGTAGATACGGGACAAGAAATATTCAATGATGGGTATAACTATTATTATTAATAGAAAAAGTTGTATTCAATGCGCACAACAAGATGTTGGTGAGATAAATGCTAGGCAATCTTATTCTCATTTTGGAGAAGCTAATTCTTGAACTCAAAAAACAAACATATCACGAATGACCACTCGGCATCAATTCAAATTCGACCTCTAGAAAAACTATTATTATTTATTGAAGAAACTATTTGTGATGTGCTACTCATTTCTCACGTGTCCATCCTAAAATTAGATACTTGTACTATTCATGTGCCATGGGAGATGATTTAAGTTGTTCGTTGTCTCTGTATTAATCCTCACAAACTACAGAGAAGAACTGGAAATTGAGTTTCTTCTCTTAGGTGCGTGAGAGACTTGCTCATGTGGAATTAGCTTCATTCTACAAAATACAACTTGGTTTGGAAACCTATAGCTATAGCATTACGTGGTCCAACAAGACATCATTTGGAAATGCTTTTCTAAAGAATTTCTGTAAAAGTGGCTCTCACTTTATATATAGATAGATATTTTTGCTTATGCTTATATGTTTGTATACATGTAGGTTATGCTCATTGGAGATATTGAAGCCGAATGGGGGAAAAAGTATATATATATATATATATATATATATATATATATATATATATATATATATATATATATATATATATATATATATCGTTACAAAAAATGTGTTTTTGTTGTTTGGTTCTTAAATTTTTTTTAATTTTTTTTTTTGGCAAATTAATGCTATTTTTAATTTGAAACAAAAAAAAGTGTGACCAATCTATACCTATGTAAATATAGATTGCTTCAACATTGGGAGAACTCTTGTATTCTACCAAATTAAAATTACAAGTTTCTTTTCTCGGTGAAGAATCAATTTATTTACTTTTGATACTACCCAGAAAAAAGGTGATCATTTAATTTGAGCACTTTCATTTTTTTGAAAGAGTAACGGTGTTGGAACTTAAAAATAATAATTTAATTTACTCACATAATAATGCGTCAAGTGAAAGAGTTTCAATAAAAAAATATAACAGTTATAGTTACGATAACATTATTAGATCATATCACTATCACAATCACATCAATAAATCAGCAATTTAGATCAATTTTTTTTATGTCCGAATAGTATTTAATCTTTTTGAAATAGGCTGCTACACATCTTATTTGCTTCTAATTCCAATATTATTCTACCTCAAATGTTAAAAACCCATAACCATATCTATGTTAAAACAGTAGATTCATGCTAAAAAACCCAGTCCACTAACTCAAATCAAGGTTCTAGTCCAATTATAAGCTATATGGATGGGCTATTCGTCGGCCCAAATTCAGAACTTCTTTAGAGGTATTTCTAAGACTTTTTTCTCTTTTTTTTTTTTTTTTTTTAACAATATTTACATGGGGAGCAAAGAGATGAGGTTTGAACTCGTGATCCTGAGGTCCAACGGCGAGATAATTGGCCATTAGGCCACCACTAAATAGCATTGTGCACCTTCAGTTATTTTCTTTCTCCACCCAAAATTCTTCTTTGCAGTGGTTAGAGATAATTATAGCATTCTATAAATTGTGGGTGTAACAAACCAAATGTTATCCTTGCTTCCAATATATAAAAGTGTTTTATTAGGGTAAAATTCAGGCTACTGGTACATAAATATCAAAAATAGTCAAATACCTTCCTTTTATGTGAACCATTTTGCCACTAATCTGGCATTAAATTTCTCCACTGTACCTTCTATTCTCAATTTTTTTTAAAAAAATTCACTTGCACTTTATGGGTTTTGAACCAGGAGTAAGTCAACTAACTTTCAAGTCTTATTACTCATAAACAGAATCCATCCCATCATTTCTGACTTCCAAAAACCTGAATCTCGAGATCTCATAGCTTCTTCTTAAAGGATCTAATTCCATTGATAAAGTAAAGATTGTTTGCTTATATGTATCAAGTAAACAACAAAATTTGGACCAAAGTATTTCTCGGCTCTAGTTCTTTTACTTCTCCTAAGTTCTACTTGGTCACTAGTCTTAGTTGGTTCATTCTCCTTTGACCTACTATTGGTATTTCCATCATTTCCTTAAATTCTTTTAATTTTGATATAGTAGAGAACCTATTTTCATAGAATTTTGCATCTCTAGATTCTATGATAGTATTAATTTTAATTGATTCATTGGGTTCTACTACTATGAATCTGTAGGCTTTACTATGTTGGGCATACCCCCAAGAAAAATACACTATATTCCTTTATTCCCAAGTCTTTTTCTTTTAGATTCCAACAATCTTACAATAGCTCTATAACCCCAAACTTTTAAGTAAGGTTTTCTTTTCTTACAATATTAATAGAGTGTGATATATGAGTTTTTTATGGGAACCCTATTTAATAGGTGACAGGTCGTTGACATGGCTTCCCCCCAAAAATTCTTTGCCTAAACCCAAATAAGAAACATAGCATTAACCATTGCAATTATTGTCCTATATATTATTTCTTTTTGGGTATATGGTATTGTGACTTAATGTATTATTCTTACATCTTAGCAAAATCGAGGAAAGTGATCTTGGTGTTACACTTAATCTTGGTGTTACATAGATTTTCTACTTCATTCTTATAAATTTTGAATTTTTCTAATATATCATCTTTAGAATTCAAAAGATATACATAGCAAAATTTTGAGTAGTCATCTATAAAAGTCACAAAATATTTCTTGCCACCTCTTGTAGGTGTGTCATACAAATCACAAACATCACTATGTAATAAATCTAACAAAGATGTTGTTCTTTCTGTTGGCCCAAAATGCAGCATAAGAAAGGGTGAATTAGGTTGAGTGATTTAATGACAAATTTTTACTTTTTTTTAATTCATACTAAATATGCAATATAAATGATTGTATAATTAACAAGATAGTGTGCGTGATAGGAAATTTATATGATAAGTGATGTAGTATGAATGTTGGAATTAAGTAGTAGTAGGGAAAAAGAAGAACAACTAAAAGTTATAGAGGTTCGGCCCCAATCACGATGGCCTACATCCTCTCTTTCCTCTTCCACATAGCTCTTCTTTCACTATCTCGATCTCCTTTACAAGTGAAGATCAAATCGCTTATAACCTTGTCTTCTTCAATAAGTAAAGACACACCTTTACAATATCACTCTCAAATGATATAGCTTGAAGCTCACTTAATACAAATTTTTTCCTCTCTTTAAAAGTAACAAATCACTCAAATAAACTCAAAGAGAGAGAAAAATACAATTAGTCTTATAGCCCAAATCTCACAATTTTGATCTTTCCTCTATGTATTTCACACTTTAAATGCCCTAGAAGTCCCCAAAAAGTCTTGCTTCAATAACCCTCACAATCTTTTTTATAGAGGAATCAATTGGACAAGCAAAGAAGCCAAAAACTAGCCATTAGAACCTTCAACGAACACATCCGAAATTTTCAATGGTATGCCAATTTGTCAAAGGTACTTTGTTGGTTCATCAGAGATCATCAGGTGAAGATATTGAAAGGCCTTGAGCTTTTTTGGTTCCCCAACCAATATGCCAGTTCAGCCAATCAGTATGCCTCTTCAAGCATCTGGCATACCGATTTTATGAACTGCCACCTTCTTCCAATGCAATTTTGATCCTAAAAACATTGGAATTTGAAGAATATCAATTCTGACAAAATTGTAGAATGGATGTCTTCTTTCCAACCCAATTTGAATCAGATCATTTGGACATCGGAGTAGAAAGTTATGTCTCAAATGCCGAGATATATCTGAAACTTTTTACTGTCGACCTTCAATGCATTAGCTCCAACTTCCATACCATTTTTCGCTTAGAAACAAATTTCAAAATTACTATTTCACACAAACTTGTAGATTTTGAAGTCTTCTTTCCATCCATACTTTAATCACATCAATTGGAAATCTCCATCAAAAGTTATTCCCATTTTATTGAGATTATGTCAAATTGATCGATTTCAACATTCTTCCTTTTTGGTTTGTTTCTCTCATTTCTTTTCTTTGATTTTCCAACTCTTCCTCTCAACCACTATAATCACATTTCTAACTTGAATAATGATCTTACAACAATGATCCTTAACATCTTCAAGTTGTCCTCATTTGCACATCAAACTGACAAAATTGTTGAAGAAACTTCTCATGTCATACTCTTCTCATTTAATCAACTTCTTTAATCCACCTATATCCATGATACTCATTCTTTTCATGTAGGTACATCTTCTCATATTCAATCACCCTATTTAGTCATGCTCACTCTTTTCATTCTTTGCACCTTCAATCATCGTATCTTATCTTTTGGTTCTTCGTACATAATACAGCATATTGAACATCCAAGCTTTCTTATCTTGTGTCAAACATGTGGAACACTTTTAACCAAGCTCACAATAAGATGATTAATACTACAATAATATTCAAAACATTGCTTAACTAAACATAGGGTCAACACTTTCAACTTTAGGAATGGTTTTCTAGTGATTTTAGTTTGCATGCAAATTTTACATTTATCAACCATGTCATCCATTTTCCTTGTATTAACATGTCCTAATTTATCATACCACAAAGAAAGACAATCCACAAAGTAAGCATAAATAGGCATTTTATTGATATTAAGTTTAAACATTCCCTCGTACAACTATCTTTGCCTACGAAAGCTCCACCTTTGGACAAAATAAACTTATCTGTCTCAAATACAAGTTTGAAACTATATTTATTGAGTAGACTTTCAGAAACCAGGTTCTTTATAATTTCCGGCACATGGTAGACATTGATAAAAGTAATAATATTTTTAGATGTGAATTCAATATCCACATTTCCTTTTCCCTTCACGAGTTTCCCATGTAGAGAATAGTGACATCTTCAATTAGTTCACATGTGACAAACATTTTCTTATCTTTGCAGACATGCCTCATTGTACTTGAATTTACCCACCAAGAACCATCTTATTTGAGGAGATTAACCTTAGATCTGACTGATACAAACTTCTCCTTAGAATTCTTTGATCCTTACTTCTTTTTGTAGAAGTGACAGGCCTTCTTGAAGTGCCCTATCTAATTTCAAAAAAAAAAAAAAAAAACAAGTGTCTTTCTTCTTTTTGTTACTATTAGAATCACTAGCATTGTTTTTCCTCTTTTTATTGTTTAGTCTAAAGTATTGAGATTGTTTATTCTCCTTTCCTTTCTCTACCACAAGAACCTTAGAAGCAAGTTTCTCTTTCTCCTCTATTTTCTCTTGAGCCCTTGACACTTCCTCAAGCCTGAGGTGTGTTGTCAATTCCTCGAGAGATAAGTCCTGTTTCTTATGCTTAACATTTTTCCTAAGATCTTCCATGTCAGAGGAAATTTTTCAACACTAACAGAAACTACAACAGACACATCCACATGCATATTCTTTTATTTAAATTGATTTAGAACACATTGAATCTCATGAAATTGATCTAGCACATATTTACCATCCACCATTTTAAAGTCAAGAAACTGACCGACAAGAAACTTCTTACTTGTAGCATCCTCTGCGTGATATTTTGTTTCCAGTTTGTCTCATAGCTCCTTAGCATATTCCACTCCATGATAGAGATTGAATAGAGAGTCGGACATTGCATTTAAAATGTGTCCTTTGCAGAGATAGTCATCTTACTCCCATTTTGTCTGATTTCGTGTCTGCGCCACTATTTCATTCTCTTGTTCTACAAGTTTTGGTGTGGTCTGCAGATAGGCAATCTTCAATTTAGTAAATAGGAATTGCAATTTCGTTTGCCAACGGAGAAAATTTACACCATCAAATTGATCCAAATTGATGAAACTTTCCATCATGTAATGGAGTGATTTTGTAGACGAAGAAGAATCCATGAATAAATACTATTTTTAGATTGTTGAAAAAAATGACCTTTTGGTGTCGTCACCCTATTGAAAACTTGATTGTAGGAACTGTACTACAAACACTGAAAATTACTTTAAGTCCTGTACAATAACACTTTCCTAAAAATAATATTTGCCCTACCAGTTGTTTAGAAAGGTGTGCACTAAAAATTTCACAAATCTGTTCTTAAAATACAATGAAGCTTCTCAAACTTATCTGTGTATTGCACTTACGAAAACAATACTCGAATACCTTAAGGAAATCAATTTGTTAACTTCTAGTATTCTAACTTTGCAGAAAATAGAATATTAGATATAATATAAAAGAATATATGTATGTGAATTTAGGAGAATAGAGTGAAGAAGAATGAGAGAGCAATTTTAGTAGAAAGTATAATTGTTCAATTGTATGTTTTGAGAGTGCATCACATCTCCTATCTAATTATAGACTCACAAATGGCTTTTTTAGAAATGGTGCAATCGAATGTAATGGTGTCTTTTGGTTCAAAATGTATCAATAGTAATTTTATGAAAAATGTACAACTATTTGAAATTGTGTCTTTTAATCTAAGGGATATCAAAGGTGACTTTATGAAAAGTTGTGACTATTTGTAATTGTGTCTTTTAATCAAAAGGCTCTATTGGTGACTTTATAAAAAGATGTAATCATTTCGATTGGTATCTTTAGCCAAAAGTCACAAATTTTGAATTAATAGTCTTTCATGTCATATTTATTTTACACCTTTCCAATTTCTCTAAAAAATCATAAAGAATTTTTCAAAAATAGCCACCCAAAAAAAAATTATTTTAAAAATAATTTAACATGTTTTTCTTTATTGTAGACTATTTAGTAGTAATGATGTTTTCCTTAAACAAGGATAGTGTGTTAGATTCTTGGATGCATCCCAAATTTACTCTACCAGTACCAAGGTTTGAATATAATTGTACGAACTTTTAACATCCTAGGAAGGGAGAGGAGAATTGGTGAGGAATTAACAAGATTTTCCCTCCAAATGTTGAGAAAATATTCAATGCAACGATAATACTATATCAGCATTAATGACATAGTATCTCTAATAATAAAAATTCTAAATGGGTAAAGTGAACCCCACTTGAATAGTTATTGACTTACATAAAATAAGAATTGGTAGTTATTGACTTACATAGACATGTAGTCATTGGTTTGTATGAGGTTCGTTTTCTTATTTGTTTACATATTATTAGTTGGTTATACTATGTCATTAATATTAACATGGTATCACTGTTGCAATGAATATTTTTTCCTAAATGTCAGAGTGAGCTAGAAGGGACTTTGGACTGCCATCCCTTTCTTTTTCTTTTTTCTTTTCAAAATTTTGATTTTAATAAAGAAATTTTCAATTTTGGTTAAGCCATTAAATGTCTTACATTCAAACTAGTTATTATTTTCTTTTGTTTGAATGATTTTCTAGGAAAAATAAAAAATTAAGTTAAAGATACATGTGAAATTGATGTATTCATTTATTTGAAAGGTTGGTTACTTTGTCTCGAACCTTGTAACATTTACTCGTATGGATAACTATTGATGAAAGAATTAGTTAGATTTCAGTAAGATATGGTTTGATGTTTGAGACCTTGCTTCACTAACTGAAGTCGGTTTCTCGTGAACTCCGTTAGCTAGGCAAGGGTCCTTCCCCTCCTAGTGGTCAATTCGTTCTCTCGGGAGAAAAGTCTTACTCTCATTTAGTTCAAAAAGTAGCTCGCATGGAGTCAAGGGGTGATTAATTAATTATAAAATTACCATTCAATTATATATATATT
>CAUOFW020007703.1:0-20107 GCA_963454935.2 Ilex paraguariensis | reverse complement strand
AGTCAGCGACAAAGACACTCGGTTTACTGGCCGATTCTGGACGACCTTGTTTCGAGTTGTTGGGAACACAGCTCAACCTTTCCACTAGCAATCATCCGCAGACAAATAGTCAAACTGAACGGGTAAATGCAATGCTGGAGGAATATCTCAGACACTATGTCACACCAAACCAGAAGAATTGGGTGGATTTACTTAATGTTGCCCAATTTAGCTACAATTTACAGCAAAGCTTTTCCATTGGGATGAGCCCATTCAAGTTGGTAACTGGCCAACAACCTCTTACTCCCCATGAAGTTGCCAAGCAGAAGTCTCAAGGGAGATGTCTTGCAGCATACCGCTTCGCTCAGGCCAACCAGGAGAGGACCGACGAGGCAAAGGACTGCCTTACTAAGGTGGTGAAAAGGATAAAAGAAGTGGGCAGATGAGAAAAGGAGAGCAGTAGAGTTTGAAGTGGGTGACAAAGTGATGCTGAAACTGACCCCACCAATCTGGAAGAAGATCACTCGGAAGTCTGCATATAAGGGACTGATCCAGCGCTATGACAGCCCTTTCCTTATCACAAGAAGGATTGGCAGGTTGGCGTATAGGCTGGATCTTCCCAGTCGTCTCAAGATTCATCCAGTTTTCCACGTTGCCTTCTTGAAGCCATACGTTGAGAATCCAGAAGACCCTAGCAGATATGTTCGGCGTCAAGCACCTCCAACAATCAGGAAGCAATTCACAGAGATAGAAGAAGCTATTCTTGACCACAAGACTGAGGGAATGAGTAAGAAAAATAGAAGAACTCATTACCTAGTCAAGTGGAAAAGGAAAGCACCGGAGGAAGCCACTTGGGAGAAAGAGACGACATTGTGGCAGTTCGAGGATCTCATCAAGCAATATCATGCCTCCATTCCAACGAGGTCGTTGGATACTTCAGGTGGGGGTAGCTTGTCACACCCTAACTGACTTGGGTACATAATGGCGGTCTTGGTGGCACCTTGCACCAAGGCACGCCATGAGATTGAATACCATGCCTCCATTCCAACAAGGTCGTTGGATACTTCAGGTGGGGGTAGCTTGTCACACCCTAACTGACTTGGGTATATAATGGCGGTCTTGGTGGCACCTTGCACCAAGGCACGCCATGAGATTGAATCAAGGTGATGCGGCTAAGTGGTTCGACAGATTGGTGCGGACTGTGGCAGCAGGAGACCACCCGGCTGAGCATGGCAGCACGTGGTGGGCTCAATTGAGGCAATATGGGTGTATAGCTTCAAATTGCATGGCATGGGCTGAACCTAACATGCACAATGGTTTGTGAGGCAAGGCTGACTACTGAATTTGGGCACATGGCTGCTCAATGCATGTGACTAGGAGGATGTGGGCAGTTGCTGAACAAGGCTTAGTCTGTGGGAAGCAGTTCTGGGCGTTCCTAGCCTAATTCTGGTCCAAATGCATGCTAATGAGGGCAGTTCCACATCAGTTACTGAATTGGTGAAACTGTCTGTCAGGTGTCACACAAAGATCAAGCCTGCTGGCCAAGTTTGCTATGGAATAACATAATATGTGTAACTACCCTTTGGTAGATGGGGGTGTCATCTGTCATACTCTTTATATAAATAGGTGCTTGGGCATTCTGATTGTCAGAGAGAGTGTTCTACCTTTGAGAGTTCCTTATAAATTGTTGAGTTCAATATATAAGGTTTGAGAGTGTTGTCTCAATAAATTCGTGTGTGCCTTCTGTGTGAATTTTTGTCCCTTGTTCTTGAGATTGTGTGGCTGGTTGCAGTAGCAACGCCTTCACAGGTAACCTCAAAACGAAAAACGAGTTGTTACCCCATGACAACTAAGAAGACTATTAGTTATTATCACCAACCTGCTGATTCTACAGTGGCACTGCTACTACAGTATCCCTTCTAATCGTCAAGAAGAAGTCATGCTCATGGGTCTTCAATTTTTTCAAACTTAGATTTAACCGCCTATTTCCTTTATTGAGACCCACCATAAATTCAATGATTGTGATGCATTCAGTTAGTAAATTAGGTCTAAGTAGCATTGCCCTTAAAGAAGAGGATCACTAAACCAATTTCCTTAAAAATTGATCCTTCCTAGGTCGATGCACGAACAGTTAACGAGGACGAGCAGTAAATTCATCGGCAATATGTCTCTATTGGATCTAGCTTGGCCCAATAATACCCAAGAATTCTCAATAGTGTGGGCATAGTGCTTTAATATCAACACAATTTTCCTTTTCCCCCTTTCATTAAATCCTTCTCTCATTCCTTTTGTCAGGTGACTTCGTTCCTCCTCTTCCCGAATGTAGAAAAAAAAAACATAAATAGAGAAAGGCCTACTGTTTCTATCAAGAATCAATCTCTGCTCTTGTATTATAGTTGTGCGGCTATTCTTTCTTTTGTTGTTCATCCAAAAAAAAAAAATCACCCTTCTTTTAATGTTCCGTGGGCACAATCGGTTGCTTGTAGCTTGACATAATGAAGACATTTTTATGCCCCCTCCAGAAAGAGAGAGGAAATGACCCTTCCTCATATCTTTTTTGAGACTAGGATAAAGGTCTGGGGTTCTACCGAGAGGCAGCGGGAGTCAACTTTGTCTTATCCTCATCCCCTTCAAAAAAGTGATCTATGCCCTCTTCCTCCAAATTGAATGTGTAGCATAGGAGGGTGGTGGTGAGACATAATGACCAATCCTAAAATACCACTTTTCATCTAAAGATACCTAACCGCCGCACCGATCATTCCCGGCGCACACGTGGGGTGGGGGGTTGAGTTGAGTAGTTTATCTAGGGTGGTCAGGCCACATGCTTCTGCTTATGGTTTGGGAGTAATTTTATGACAAGATGGCCAAGTGATCGCGTTGCACATATTTTCCTTCAATTTGTCCAAGATTTTAAATAGAAAAAGGTGTGGAAGGACGTTATAGATGTCTGGGACGAACATGACTTCTTCTAAAGGCTAAAAGACCATTGGAAGACACCCGGGACCAGTACACAAGAAGACTGGGAAGAAGATGAGTAGGATCTTAAGTTTTGAATAAACTTCGAATCCTCAATCGAAGTGAGTCATGCTCCAAGTCCCTCTATGGGGATCTTCCCCAGCCTAAAAGAAAGAGTATGTCACATTATGCAAGAAAAAAAAAAAGAGAATAAAAAGTAGGAAACAAAATGCCTAGCTGCCTATCCGAAAGAGAAAACTATAGGAAAGGCACATTTAGGCCTGACTAGGAACATGTGGATCCAAGGAACTTGGCTCAAGAACAACTTCTTACTAGTAGGGGCTAATCACTACTAGAGCTAATCATAGTAAGGGAGTCCAATCCTTGAAACCGAGCTTAGTCTCTCTATAAAAGTATACTAGTAAAAGGCTTAGGTTATGCAATGTAACTGAGAAAAAGATCAAAAACTCTCATTTGTTAAATCATTATATTACTCAAGCTTCTAGAAATCTTGTAACAAAATTACATGTAAAAAATCAACTATCACAGCCTGCATAATCTTTTTCTTTTCCTCACCTTTTTAAAGGTCTTCTAGCGATAGCCAAAGAAGAAGTATATTCCCAAGTAAAAATAAGAAAGGAGAAGGAAAATAGATCACCAATAAGGATCATTTTTTGAGGATATTCCTAGAAAGAGTGACACAACTTTTACCTAGCATGTGCCACTTTGACATAAGGAACCCAGTGAACCCCTATATTTTGTCAGAGCAAACTACAATACAGTTTTAGGGGAATAGAAAGTGGAAATACTTACTAAAATAAACAAATTGCCTCTATAGCATGTAAGATATGCAACAAATGAGATATCGTCACACTAGCTTCAAGACAGAAATATTACTAACATGCATCACCCTGACTCACGTGTTCAAACCAAACTGTGAGCTTTCTTATGAAATATCTATCTAATATTACAGCTAAAAAGTAGAATTTTTAACTCATAAAAATACAACAACGATCAAATTGATCCAACTTTTCTCTACTTTGATCTAATGATACAAAATTCATTCCAAAATATTTTCCCCACAAAAACTTCATCTTCTCTCCATGGCCCCTAATATGAGACAATTCAACTAACGCACCCCTCAATGTGAGACAACCCCCCTAATCTACACCCCTACCACTCTCTTATTTTCTATTTGCTCAATTTATTGAGTTGGCCAATATGATAACCGAAGAGGAAATTGGACATAGAAGCAATCAACACATGAGGAAAAGCAGGTAACCATCCCAAATCAATTCCTTCACCACTATCCTATACCGTTCTTGTAATGATACCTTTTCATCATCTGGATGTACAAATTCGAAACTTGAATAAATAGATTATCAAATTAGCATTGGTCAAAACTAATAAGCCAAAAGATATGTATATGTACACATCCAAATATATATGAGCCCAAATTTTACCGAGTCAGGCCCAATTAATAAAGTTATCCCAAATTAGCTACAAGGAAGACCATTCCCAGCTCGTGGATTCAGCCCAGTTGGAGCAGTTATCGGGATAGTCACTCTCCGAGACGAAGACTATCTCTGATTGTACGTAGTTGTAACTATTTTTATGGTAATAACCAATCCATCACGTCACCACCTCAACTAAGACTTTATACTTATAAATTGTAACCTCTCACCATGAGAAGGGCATCTCTCGACACGCCACTACATCCCACACACAATTATCTCTCTCATAGCTGAGCATACTCTTACATTAATTACTCAACAGGTAGCGCATAAATCCACTTTTGTGCATAATCAATATACACACATATATTGACGGTAGAAAACCTGGTTCCTTAGGTTTTAACAGCAGAAGCTTCTGTTCCTTCACAGCCGAAACTATAAACAGAACCATGGGTGCTTGAAAGGTGTAGAATGAACGAAACGTTTCGGGTTGGATTGAGCTGTGTAGATCACCGGAACCAGACCGACCGGACGATGAAGTATTGAAGCACCGCACATCGGATCAAAGGCACGGGGTCTCCGACAGGGGCGGCTCAACAGTAATGTTGAAAAACCTTGGCTCAACAGTTTTTTAAATAGCCCATTTAAAAAACATTAAATTTATAAGTATTTTAACCATTATAAAAAAGTCTTATAATAGCACAAGTTTAATCCAAAAAAAATTAAAATTTCACTTCGAGAAAGGCCCCAGATAAGTATGAAATAATAATCTAAATAAAAAATTTAAATCTATGCCCGAATAAAAATTTTTAATTTAAATTAATTGGACCTATTAATTCAGCCATAAAATTAAAATGTCTTAAAATTTATTTAAAAAAAAAGATTAATAATTAAACTAAAACTATTAAAAAATTTAGTCTTAACCCCAAAAAACTTAAGTTAAAACTTACCATCATATTTTTTTAATTATTTTTTCTCACTCTTACCATCAAGTTCAAATGTGATTATAAAAGTTTGAATATAAAATTTTAATTAATATTTTTGTATTTAAAAATTTTTAAAATTATATTTATTATTAATATTAAAAATAAAAAAAATATTATTTATCATTTCTACTTTAGACTCCAAAATGTCTTGGGAGTCGGGCCACCCTAGTCTTAGATTTCCAATTCCAATTAAAATCAGTAGAAATTAGAAAAAACAATACGGATGAGAGAGAGAGAGAAAGAGAGGGGACCGACCCTTACTTATTCGAGTAGAGTTAGGGTGTCAAAATTTAGAATCCGTTAACACAAACACAAAATTAAAGGATTTTTGTATTTTTTAATCAATTCATTTCGTAAATAAGTGAACGTAATAGATCCGATCAATAAGTCAATCAAATATAAATAAAATTAATTAAAAAAAATAAACGATACGACTCATTTATTTATTAATTATATATAAGTCATGAGCAAACAAAACTATATGTAATTCATATAAAATATGAATTTGATATAATACCATTAGTTAAACATAAATTAATAAATAAATCAATTATAGGTGAAAATCTTTTTAACATGAACTCGTATCACTCAAACACAAGTGACAAACTTAAGTAGGGTTGGGAGTCAGACGCACCAAAACATCATTTTTATCCATTTGGACAAGAGCTCGGCCCACAAATTTTAAACAAGACAACATCTTTAGTTGAGTTATTAAAGAATGGATTAGTCATAATCCATGCCTAAGGTACAATGAAACATAAAATTTGAGCGCCTAAAAAAATTTATCCCACTATATTAAATAATAATTTTTTAAAATACCTAATTTAATAAAATTTTCTCGACATATATATACTATTATATATGGATAATATTTGAAATAAAAATTATATTAAATTATAAATTAATCAAATATTAAAATAATTGGACATATGATATAAATAAATAATGTGATGTTTTCAGGAGAAAAAATGTATAGGGGACAAAATTCAACTTGTGAGCTATCATAATAAATGGATTAGAATAAATTAGTCCAATCATTATTTAATATTAAATTTGAATTAAGTTACAAGTATAAGATTCATGTTAAAGTGTTATTTAACACTATACTCCTTATAAATCAATACTATGTAATAGATG
Organism: Ilex paraguariensis; assembly: GCA_963454935.2. Taxonomy (NCBI): domain Eukaryota; kingdom Viridiplantae; phylum Streptophyta; class Magnoliopsida; order Aquifoliales; family Aquifoliaceae; genus Ilex; species Ilex paraguariensis. Next base: position 13,596 of record CAUOFW020007703.1, on the reverse strand, counting down.
CTATTAAATGAACTACAATTGATATTAATATTTAAAAATAACAAAAGTATCTTTATAGGCTAAACAACTATGCATTAATGTAGGGTATTTTTATTTTTTTGAACTTAATATCATACTAATACTTCATTCAACACATGATATTAGTATTATAAATAAAATATGGGCCCATTTAGGTATACTTAGGGGTGTCTATGGGCCAGACTGAGCTTCGGATAAGGGTAGGTTATCCGCAGTCCAACTCACGAGCTTATTGGGCGAACTTGTTGGGCGGGGCTCATGGGGCAGGTGTGCTCGTGGGTTTTTTTATTTAAAAATAATGAATATTTTTGTAACTTAATATTTTTGTAAATTATATTTTTGAATCAAAAGTATAGTCAAAATGTATAAAAATAAAATAATGAATAATATTATTTTTGATTAGAGGATAAATTACATCCATTAAAATGAATACATCACAATTAGGTTGATACATATTCACTTATTTATTATTTGCATAATTCTACCCTTTAAAACTTGTATACTTAATTCATGAAAAAGAAAATAATACATTATTTATAATATCTAAATTTTTAAAAGTTTAAATTTCGATATTGAGAGACAAAGTTCAAAGTTTCAAATTTAATAGTTTAAAAGTATAATTTTTTTTTAAAGAAAGGATGGGTGGACTGAGCTTAACAGGCTCTTGGGCCAGATTTTAATGAGTTTTTTTCGGGCAAACTATTGGGCCAAGCTTTGGATTAGGTAATGGGTTTGGGGGCAAATCCAAACCCTATTTTTAAGAATATTAGGCTCGAGCAGACCAACTATCAGGCCTATCGAATTTCGAACCTATTTTTTTTGGTTGGATAATGGAACCCGTGAGAGTTTATGCTTTATATTATACAGATATAATATTTGATATATATTTCAACTTTTTTTTTGGGAGGTAAATTTTTTTAATTGTTGTTGTTTTATTCTTCAAGTACATTTAAATGGTATATATGTATTTTTTTTTCCTTTTTCGGGCTTTGTTGATTCCTCCAACCGAACCTAATTGCGTGTGTAGCAACACAACACACACATCACCGACAAATTGAAGAAAATCCCTGTTAACTAGATGGTTGCATTTGTAACGCTATGAGTCCGAAAAATTATTTTTTGATATTAATAGGGCTTGCAATTTTTCACGAGCAAGAAAACTTGACACAACATTCAAAGATTAGACTGTCGGGGCTTATTTGGATGAATTTTTGGAAAGAGTTTGAATTAATTTCTCTAAATCCTTCTAAACACAAACTCTTCTTTACAAAGATGAAATTGAACATTGAAACCGGTTCATACTTATTTTTAGTATACAACACATACACATATAGGATTCACGGATATATCATAATTATTAACAACTATTTGTCTTATAAATAACTATTTTACTCTTGATTAATTCAATTCATATTCATGTTAAGAGTACAATTGTATTTTATATCCTTAATCGTTTAACTCATCTTTCCAAACCCACCCCTCCCCTAGGTTTATTTAAACCCATGATCATGGGTGGACCAATTACAGGTTGGGTTTGAAAACCTAGGATTAAATTTTCAATTCAAACATGAGGTTGAGATTTTTTAGACTATTTTTTCTAAACTCATCTTACCAAACCCCCATACCCCCTTATCAAACAGCCCCTTTGGGTCGACCTATGTGACACCAACCCAATTTTGAGGAACACATTTATAATGAATAATAATGAGGCAAGAAATTAGACAACTTTCATTGCTTGAAAATATCCCCCCAAGCAAATGAAGACGGTACACCTACCATCAATAATAGATTTTGGTACTAGCAAGGATTAATTTTTCAGACATGTGTAGGCCTACTGCCTTGCTAGCTCTAACACCTTCCAAGAAATTTCCTTTTTTTTTAATTTTTTGGTGGTTAATTTTGAAAAAAAAAGGGGTCATATACCATGAAAGAAATTTCCTTTTTCATTTTTTGGTAGTTAATAAGAGAGGTTATTTTGGAAAAAACAAAGGGGGTCATATACAATAAAAGAAATTTCCTTTCGAATTTCGATGGTTGAGAGAGGCTAATTTTTTTAAATCAAATGCTAAAAATACAAAAGTAATTGTAGATAGATGGCATACCTCTCCTCTGGTAAAGACATTCAACTCAAATTCAATAGAAAATTAGTAGAGAGGTGTATAAGGGTCGTGTACAAAATTGAGACGCTTTATTGTGTCATTGTTTTGTAACTAATAAATTCTAATGCTTCGCTCGTGTTCAATTTTTCGCTTGCACGTGATGAGGTAAATAAAAGAATTGAAAAACGTGACTATGAAATATATTGAGGTGCAAAGAGGAGGCAAAAACATAGCCAAAACCAATCACATAATATGTCGTGCCCGTGCAAAAGTCGTGCCCGTGCAAAACACGTTTTTTTTTTTAATGTATGAGTTGAGTTAATATGATTAAAGAGTGATAATTTAAATAAGTTATTGTGATTAAAAGTTAAATTTTAAATAATTTATCGTAGTTAAAATTTAAATGAGTTACTGTAGTTAAAAGGTTAAAAGATATAAATTGTCGAATTAAAACGATTTGAGTTGTTGTTATGTTTTTCTAACTGAGGAGCTTAAGTAATTCAAACAGAAAGTGTTGTTTTATTAATGCAGATATGTGACAAGTTCCAAAGAAAGAAAAGCATTAGCTCAATACCTCCTAAGTGAAGTTTAGAAACATAATACAAGTGATTTTTTTTTTGGGTATTACCGTTAGGGTGTGTATGTTAGTTTACGCGCATTTTAACTAATCTCCTCTCCGTTTGCTCAAAAACTGATTATCCACACTGAGACTAAAGAGATTCATGAGAGATAATTCTCTCATAACCTAACGTCTCAAAGAATTGTCAAATTTCGAATTTAGAATAACTGAGTTTACTTCTCATACATATCTTCACTAGACCACCATTCGAATTTAGTCCAAGTGAGTTTACATGTTTGGGCTTTGGTTTCAATCACACATCCGCCTGACTATAACTCGTGGCCTCATGGTGACTCATTAAATTTTCATCACTAGGATAAATAAATGAATTCTATTAGGCATTTTTCGATTCGACACTCTAGAGTTGGTTCGAACATAAGAGAGTGAAGTTGAAACTACCACAATTATTTTATGAGAATTGTGCGGCCAAGATTTAGCAATGTCGTGTGATTCTAGCATAGCTCCTAATGAGACCATAGAGTTTGCAAGGAACTATAGGGTATCTTGGCCGTACAATTTCCATCAATTATAAGAGTAATATTATATTTGATTAAGTCTCTAAATTAAGTCTCAAAAAAACAAACTTCCAATTATAATTCTCATCAAGTAATTATAACAGGCCAAAGTTCACCCCTTAAGCCTCGCAATGTTAACCATTTTTGTGTTATAAAGATAAATCATTCCCATCATGTGTTTTTTGAATTCGTGGGAATAACATAGAAGTCAAATATACTTATACACATGTCACTATCCGTAAACTACTTGAATTGATCGAAATTTAATTTTATATTTTTAAAACTCGATTTCAGTACACATTTTCTATCACAGGAACAATCATTCAACATGCTTCTTATATAACTTATTGGTTCAGTGATTGAATCTGATCTTTGGTAATACAGATATTTCAAGTTCAATTTTATCTCTTATTCGTTAAGGGCTAGTCACTTTTGTCTCTTTAAGAACATATTCTAACTCAATTCAATTCACGGTGGTCAGACGTTAAGTTCGAAGAAGTAGTTGGTGTAAGTTTAGACACTCTATAACAAAACAAAAAATATTATATATATATAAAGTTATAGTGAGGTCCAAGATTTTTGTGGAGTATGGCTTGTCATTGTTCACAACTTTACAACATGGTTTTACCGTAATGTCGGCCAGGGAACAAGGCAGGTCCACCGCTAGTCGGTGGCAACTGATTGAGCGGCCGAGCCGGTCCTCCTTTTGGAAAGAGAGCCACTCACCGCAAATGGAGGAGCCGCATCCATGAAATCATGGGCTTGATTGCAGCAACCAAAAAAACAATTGATTCTGTACCACTTATTATTATTTTTTTGATAATTAAAAAAGGGGTAGAGAAAGGAGAATGTCCAAATATCACGCCGATAGACCCACAATAGTGGGATTATGAAATCCTTGATCGCGTTCGTTACTCCTCTTGGGAACAAACCTAATTAGATTAATATAGCGGTCAACCATCGAGTTTTAATATAAACTCCAAAACTCGAACCTTCCAAACTTTTTTTGTGTATACTGTTTACTAAAATTTGTGGTACCCTCACTTATTTTCATTCACTTAGTATTTTTGGTTTTAGGGTTCACTTACTATTTTTTTAATATAATTTATTACTTTTTTGGGATAGAATTTATTATCTTTTGGGTTATTTTTTACTTTTTAGTAGAGTATCAAAAAATCAAAATTTTAATTTTCGACATCATAGTATTTTCTTGAAATCATGGTCAATATCAATGTACATGGTGCTATGGTGTCACCTATAATCCGAATAAATATTCAATATAACAACGATATCACATTATTATTATTATTATATAATATCACCAGCTAAAAAAATAACTAAATAGATAAAATGAACTCCACTTCTTTATGTGAGATAATTATTATTTTTAGGAACACCAGTTCGACCAAATATTTGTTAGAAATTTTGACTCAAATGATATAGAAGCTCCTAAACCCTAAACATATAAGGCACTCTACAATACCTAATTGGATGTTTAATTTTTATCGCATTATTTGAGTGACACATTTGATCAACTTAGAATTTTGTGTTGTTTTCTATGATGATACCACGTTATTACTATCACATAATATCACCATCATATTGAATATTTCTCCTAAAAGACCTCCTTCATGCCCATTTTTCAAACTTTTGACACTCAAAATTTTGGAATGCGTTATAAATTTTATTTTTTTATATCATCCTCAAATTAGTACAAAGCAAGTATGTTAATCTAATAAACTATAACAAATTGAATTTGTTTTGGATTGATCATTATATTTCCGGATCAATCCTTACCTCTTTTAGGCATAACTTGATAAAAAAAAGTTATATCTTGACCTAAAAAACTATAACTTTCAGTACAATATTATTACAAGGAACAAAAGTTTTGAAACCTTTTTATCAAAACACTGTAATTTTTAATGATTATTTATCAAATCATCATTATTTTTACAAAAGTGTGTCTTTAAAACACGCATTCATAAAAACATTGATATTTTGATTATTTTTGTAAATAAATTTAAAACTATGATATTTTTAATCAGAAAAATTATCAAAACAAGATAAAAGAATAATTGATTCGAGATCAGTAAAAAAATAGATGGTAGCATCATTTTGTCTTCTATAATCCCAACCCTTTTAGCTAAATCGTGCAATGGGGCCACATTGATTGGTGTAATCAAGATAAATCAGGACTTTGTTAATCTCCATACCGGGGGGGGGGGGGGGGGGGGAGAGAGAGAAATTATGGTTAAGTTATTGAAAAATGTTAAATGGTTTTTAAAAAATAAAAAATGCAACATAATTCAAATAAAAACCAAAAGTTAAATTTCAAATGCATATTATTTCTAGATGAGTGTGAGACGAGTGGGTTCCAATGAAAAAATTGATAAGACTCACTCATCAATGGATGATATGCATTTGATTTATAATTTTTTGGGTTTTATTTGAGTTTGTAGCATTACTCTAAAAAAATTGACTTGACGAATCACTACCATTGAATAGGTAGTAGACCTTAATAAATATTGGGACCTATACTTAAATCAATGATAAATATAACAACCACATCATCAAATAAAATTTTTAAATTAGTTATTACAGTACACAATGAGACATATTGTACCAAAAGTTAAATTTCAAATGCATATTATTTCTAGATGAGTGAGTCCCAATGAAAAAATCGATAAGACCCACTATTTCAATGGATGATATGCATTTGATTTACAATTTTTTGGGTTTCATTTGAGTTTGTAGCATTGCTCTAAAAAAATTGACTTGATGAATCACTACCATTGAATAGTTAATAGGCCTTAATAAATATTGGGACCTACAGTTAAATCAATAATAAATATAACAACCATATCATCAAATCAAATTTTTAAGTTAGTTATTACGGTACACAATGAGACATTGTACCAAAAGTTATTACGTCAAAAGGTTAAGTTATAACTCTAAAAAATATAAGTTACAAAAGTTAAAACTTCTAGGGGCTATTGGGTAAGTGGGATTGAGGAGACTTTGGAAGATAGGTTGTGGAAAAATAGTCCAAATGACACACAAACTCATGTTTAACCAAAAATTTATAGTCTGGGTTACCAAACTTGGCCGGCTTTTGACTCTAATCTTAAATCCTAGATCATGAGTTTCATCAAACCCATAGGGCGTGGGTTGTGGATGAGGGTTAACGAATTTAAGATACAAAAAAAATAATTATACTTTTTACGTATATAAATATGAGTTTGAATTAGATTAGTGAAGAGACACAATAGTCATTTATATACAAATATATTATCATAATAGTTATATATCCTTGAGCATACTAAACATAAGTATGAATCGGATTTAATGTTAAATCTCATCTTTACAAAGAGGATTTGAGTTTGGAAGGGGTTGAATAAGTCAATTCAAACCCCTCCCAAAAAACTATTCAAACAGCCCGTTAATAATCAAGTTACGGTCCTTAAAAGTCAATTTGAAGTCCTACCCAAGTGACAAATAGCTCCTCCACGAATCATAAATTTTGATGCATGTTTTAGTTGATTCTCGTCGGTGACTTTCGAGTTTAATCAAATCATGATATGTTGGAGGAATTTTTTGGCAGAAAAAATACTTTTATATATTGGATATTATTTTAGAATTAGAGAATTTGCATAAAAATTTATGGATGGAAGGTAGAAAGATGTCAACTTAACAACATAGAAAGATTCAGATCTCCTTTAGTACAATTTCTCTCGATGATAAACCATCCCTCATGAAGTAAAACAACTATATATATATATATATATATATATCTTAATTCTATATCAATATAGAGTGGATGATATATAATCAAATATATACATACATATGGTGAATCCAATATAATAGATGGATAAGTCTACGATAATCATAAAAAATGTGGGTAACACACCAAAAAATGAATCAGAACCATAATTTTTATATTGATTTACTTATGATAGTTGATCTTAAAAAATTGAAGTAAAGTGCAATAATAAAAAATAGAAAATGTTATTGTTTGGTATATTTTTTGATTACGGGCGTGTTAAAATTTAATTGAACTTAAAATTCAAACACATATAATTTTATCTACTTAAACTGGCGTAAAATTATTAAATTGTGATTATTCAGGCGATTGTAATAAAGTATAAAGGTTACTTTGAGTTTTTTTTTTATGCCTTAGAGATCAATAATTTAAATATTTTCTAACTTATAACGAAATAGTCTAGAATGTAAAAACGCAACTAGAATACAAAGCGACAGAAGCATTTACATTTGTAAATGAAAATGCTATTGCATCTGGAAAGGAAAAATCACTGAAGTGATGGATTACAAGTTAAAGGAAATAAGCTAAATAAAAGAATTTTTTTTTTTTTTTTGTGTAGAGTTGTGATGTTCATCGAGAGCATTGTCTTTGGTAATTATAAGAGATGACTTCTAACCGTCGAAATCATCTTTTTCGGCAATAAATGTAATCATTGCCTCTTTCGTCGAAATATATGTAGACATATATTAAATCATCTTTTATTAAGAGCTTATAATGTTCCATTTTCTCATTTCTCAAGATTTTTAGAGTCTCGCTTCCTTAATTCGTCTTGTTAGACTTTGACTCTCACTGTTTATTTTTAAACCGTCAAAACACTTTCACATGTCATCATTAAATTTTATTATTTTTGGTAAAAAACAATTATACTTATCATATTCTGATCCATAAAAAATAAAATATATGATACTAAAAAATTAATCATAATTCGTGTCTGAAGGCACGATAAAATATAAAATTCAAGCGTCCAAAAAATCGTTCCCACTATATTAAATTTTTTCAAAATATATTAATTAAAAATTAATTAAATATTAAATAATTAAATATATGATAGAAATAAGTTATGTGATATCTTTAGGGAGGAAATATATAAATGATTAAATATGTGATAAAAATGAGTGATGTGATTTGACGTTTGAGTCTAACAAAGAAATAATGGGTGAGATAAGTGATTGATAATAATTTTAAAGAAAAAAATATGACTGAAATAAAATTAAAACAGACTCCTACTTTATTATAAGATTATTTCTTTGATATCTATCTACGTTGCACTCCTCGTTCATTGTAAATCATTTTTTTTTTTAACTTTAGTTTGCACTTGTTACGAGGTTGTCAACCCAAATCTCTGTGATACAGACATTGGATTTGAGCACCATGGCCAAAAGGCCATGCTTCAACCTGAATTCAATTGCTGAATCATGACTTTCTTTTTACTCTTAATTATATTATTACAAACAACTGCACACATTGACGACATCCAAACCTGTTATGCCATTATTTCCGGGATAAGGCTGCTGTAGAGGTACTGTATTAAAAATCACAATAATAATATTTAAATTTAATTTAATGATATAATTTCTTGACCTACTAGCAATAATTTTATATTTGAAAATACTTTATAATATTAAAAATCAAACATTGATTTTACAAAATTTATTTTTTAAATAGCGAAGTGCTTTTTGTTTAATTGCACAATTTAAAATTAAAATAAAAAGAAAGAAAATAGAGGTATGTGTAGATTGATGAAATTGTTTGGTGTTGGGGTTAGGACGTGTGTTGATGTTTTGATTGAGTTGTCTAACATTAGAGATTGTGGAGAGAAATTGATGTGTTTGAGTTATATATTTTTTTTGTTGGATGAATTTCCTATTATTAGATCAAAGTAAATAACAAATTGAATCAGTTTTAACTATTGTAGTGTTTTTATAAATTGAGAATTTAATTTTTTATCGGTAATATAAAATAAATTTTGTCATAATCATTGAATTGATAACCGATCATAAAGAACATTGGGACTTTTTGGCATCCAAGGGTAATGAGTGATTAGATCAACAATTTAAGTTAGTAAATTATATCTAAATAACATTGCTTTAAAATTCATTTTGAGTCGTTGATTTTAGTTTAATGATTTATAACCATTGATTAAAAAAACAATAAAATTAAAAAAAATTATACATGACATATTTTTATTAGAAAATAAAAATAAAAATATCACCCAAAAAAATATTTCATGGTATCAAGTATTCATCAAATAAAGGTGGTTATCATTGCACCCTGATTCATTTTGGCATTTTTTTTCAAAATTTTAATGATATATTACACACCATCTACAGTAAGTTGTCTCACATGAGTATATCGAGAAAATATTCGGTACTTATAAGGTATCATTTAGTAATACACACACAAAATATTGTATATTGTGAGAAACAAACGCTAGAAATTAAATGCCAAATTTTTTCATAATTCTTGCAGCGTATACATGTAAAATGTTATATATTTTCAAGTGTATCTGATAAAATATGTTGTGTGATAATTTTTCATTAGTTATAGACATCGCATGACAGTGTCATGTAGTAGATCACACACAATATTATGCATTCATATACAAAATATTATATTTTGTCAAAAAATATGCATATGAAATGTACATTTCCACTTCTATGTGACAAAAACATTTTGCTTTACAATTTTTCACTGGTTATAGACACAACATCCCAAAGACATTCGATAAAATTGGAATGGTATAGACAAGATTAGTGTGACATTTGAACAAGGATAACCTGCATAAATGAAAAATAATTCACTTATGTATAATGAGTTCTTCTTTAATTTAAATCAAATTAGAGCATTACCATGTTATATATACAATTAAGACTTGTAATTTTAGACACGAGACACCACTTAGCCATAAAATCAACATGTGGCTAAAGAGTGTTCAATTTATTTTAACAGATTTAGTGATAAATAAATAGATCTTTCGGTCAAATAAATATATCAATATAAACCTAATTAGGCACAACATCAAATTAGCTAAGCACGAAGTATATATGACAATAAATATTTTTTTTTGTCATACATTATTACATGAAAGAAAACAAAGAGGTTCGAATATGCAAGCTTAAGATCTAAAAATAGAGTGGTGGCCATTAGGCCAACCGCTAACCTCATGTGACTATAACATGACATTATACGAACTTGAGTATATACAATTATAAATCACGCTATATTTTGCATAAATTCGACACAATTCCATGATATAATTAAAAATACAAAGCACCATACAACCCATTTACGGCCCTATAAAAAAGAAGAAAAAAAAAAAACACAACACCGACAACAAAAAAGAGAGATAATGAAATCAAACAACCGTTGCAAAAGTAACGCTTGCTTAGAGATGAAAGAGACCATTTTCAATCACTTTCTCATGTGAAGAGGCCACAGTAATCCAAACTTTAAAGCACCCTTCTCTCCTAAAAGCTCTTTTGGAGTAGAAGAAGAAGAAGGGTAATGGCGATGGAGAAGCCACGACCCAATGCTCTAACAATCCCAAGATTCATACTCCATTTCTCTCTCTGTCTTCCACTCTCCACCATTTTTGCCTCTGCTCAAGCTTTTGATTATGGTGACGCCCTCTCAAAGAGTCTCCTTTACTTCGAAGCACAGAGGTCAGGTCGCTTACCGTACAGCCAAAGAGTCACTTGGCGTCACCATTCCGGCCTCACCGATGGATTAGAACAAGGGGTGAGTTCAAATGTTCACAGCTTATCACATGTTTGATGAAATTTTGCTGAGTTTTTTGTTGAAAATTATGTATTTGATTAGAGTTCATTGTATTTTTGTTGCATAGGTAGACTTGGTTGGAGGGTACTATGATGCTGGTGACCATGTAAAGTTTGGGTTACCAATGGCATTCACAGTGACAATGCTGTCATGGGGTGTCGTTGAATACGCCGAAGAGATCGCCGGCGCCGGAGAATTGGAGCATGCTTTGGAGGCAATTAAGTGGGGAACTGATTATTTCATTAAAGCTCACACTAGTCCAAATGTGTTATGGGCAGAGGTATATAGCTAACTGTTCAAAATTGGTTCAAGTTTGAATTTACTATGATTCAAAATTGGAATTTACTGTGTCAAAGGTGGGTGATGGAGACACTGATCACTACTGCTGGCAACGGCCAGAGGACATGACTACGTCGCGGCAAGCATACAAGATCGACGAGAACAATCCCGGGTCGGATCTCGCCGGAGAGACTGCGGCTGCAATGGCTGCGGCAGCCATTGTATTCAAGAAAACTAACCCACATTATGCTCACCTATTGTTGCACCATGCCCAACAGGTGAAAAATCAATCTTTACTTTAATGCAATGCATTATTATATCAGATCCAGTGGGATTGTGCAACATTTAGTTTGGTAGTTTTTTTTTTTAATAGGTAACGATATTTTACACTACAGGGAGGGGGAAGGGGATTCAAACCATAAATATGTTACCCCAGTATGGAGGGCACCAATCATTGGGATAGGACTTCGGTCCTCATTAAGTTTGGTAGTTAATACACTCGGTTCTGAAGTTTGCTTTGTAATTTCGAGTCTAAAAGCATGTATTGGGATGGTTCTAGGTTAATTTGTTAGTCTAAAGGCGTGTGTTTGTGATGGTTATCGGTTAAGTTTGGTAGCTAGTACACTTGGTTTTAGATTGTTTTTTTTGGTTCAACGGTCAAAGGTGTTTGGGTCAGTTTACGCACATCTCGATCAATCTTTTCTCCGGTTCGGTCAAAGACAAGTCATTCACGTCAGGACTAAGGTATTCACGAGGGATATCCTCATGACCAGCCTTCAAGTAATTGTCAAGATTCGAACTCAAGACAACTAAGTTTACAGTTTGTCTATGTTATCACTTGAACTATCCCTTGAAATTATTGGTTACGGAGTTTTTATTGCAGTTTCGAGTCTAAAGGGCGTGTGTCGGGAAAAAAAATATAAAATACTAATTTTCTATTATTGGGTAATGTTTTTTTTTTTGGTTGCAGTTGTTTGAGTTTGGTGACAAGTATAGAGGAACATATGATAGGAGTGTTGGGGTGGTGAAGAGCTACTATGCATCAGTGAGTGGGTACATGGATGAGTTGTTGTGGGCAGCTTTGTGGCTATACAAAGCCACCGACAATGAGGAATATTTGAAGTATGCAATTAACAAGGCTCATTGCTTTGGTGGCATTGGTTGGTCTATTACTGAGTTCAGCTGGGATGTTAAGTATGCTGGTCTTCAAATCATTGCTGCAAAGGTAAAGTTTTCCACGTTTCTCTTTCCCCTAATGGCCCCATTGGTTTGTTGTGTCCAAGAACTTCACTTTCAAAACCTCACTTTCATTTTCAAAAATTCAAATTTCTCTCTCTCTCTCTCTCTCTCTCATTCGGGAACAAAATAAGACAGATTGAGGATGTTATGTCTTCATTGGGCCAAAAGATGAAGTAGGGTACAGAAAAACAACTATTCTAGTTCCGTAGTTGAATCTTAGAATATGTTGAATTTGTGTGGGTAAAATCTCTTTAGATTTTATGTTTTTTTCCTCCATTCAAAGATGAAATAATATTACTTACTTTGTGAACACACTTTCACTTTTGTAAAGTTAGAGAAATAGTGAAGTGAGGCTTGGTTTAGGTATCTCATTAATAGAAAGGTAAAGAATAGATTGTCTTCTTGGAGAACAAAACATGATGCATATGAGGTTTGAGTGGCAGAGCTTTTATGAGGTGCCCAAATGTTAATATGGCTAACAATACCTATTTATGTGCTCTAGGCTCTAGTAGATAGATCTTGGATCTATTTTTATCCAAAGGAAAAGTAATATCATAACCCTAGTTTTAGGTTTTATGATTGGAATATCTTCAATTTCTAAATGTGATCGGCTATTTGCAGTTTGTTTCCTAATGGTAATGAGTGAAATTTCCCTAAAGGGTGAAGTTCAATTGCACGATGACAATGATTTAGTCAGTATTCAATCGCATCACTGGATGAACTTCAAGGCCTCATTTCATAGATGGTGATATGACCAAAATCTTTTATCGTAGGACTTTTCTCGTGTAGTAGTGTTGGCTAAACTTTTTTTTTTAGGTTTAACAAGATTTAAATGATTTCGATTTGACATATATAGACTATTTTACAAGTGTTTTTTTCATAGAAAAAGTAATGCTATATACACTAGTAATACTGTAATAGGACTATCGTACATTAAATAAGACTCGCTAGGAACGGAGTGATATAAACAATTCTATTTTATAAGTTTGTGCAATATTTTTGCATATAGAATTCGACCCGTATGGCCTATAGGTGATATTTATGAGTCTCTATGAACATTAAATCTGCTTACTTTGGTGAGTAAAAAGTGATGGTCAATGGGAAAAACGTGAATTCAATATTTATATTAACAATTTTAGTCTTGATTAATAGTGTGAGAAGTAGGCCACATTGTGGAACATGGATGGTCCAAAGAGCTCAGGGGCCTACCAACCAAACAACTAACAT